>CM070039.1:11757050-11782991 GCA_036250615.1 Ptychadena robeensis
ACCGACAGCGCGAGCGCGCACGCCCGTCGGTCAGCGGAAAAATCGGCCGCTAATCAATCAATCAATAAAACTAAGAATATGAAATTGATGAAAAGTGGAAAAAGGCTTAAGTATTATTTATAACTAGAAAGTACAGTACTAAATTTCTAGGGCCCAAGCAGATTAAAAAAAACTTTGATTTGCATCAGAGAAATATTGGTAATTATTATTATTATATAAATCTACAGTGAGAGTTTTTAGTAGTAGTGAAATGCCAGATCAAACAGAAAGCTATATAACAAAGATTTCAGTGTAACTCATGGTAAGCCCAAATTTTGGGGAGTATAGCTCCAATCAGTTACATTTGAAAAGTGAATGCTAATTGTATAATTAGTGAAATGAGGTTGTATTTACTTCAATCCTTAATTAACACTTTTCTGCTATGTTAATTTCCCTTGAACATGTTGAGTATTCTAAGTTAACACAGGTTCAGCTTTCAAAGGAAGTTCAGTGAACATTTACTCACTAAAGCCCCCATACACGTTCCAATTTTTCGTACAAATTTTGCCCGTCCGACCAACGTGGTCGGGAGATTAATCGATCGGGAGATTAATCGGATACGGAATTATGTACCCGTATTTCTCAAAATATCGGGACCGCTTCGGACCTGTCCATACATTTTTGGTCGATCTGCTGTTAATAAATAGGGTCGGGCTGATGGATCGGTGATAATTCGAATTCCGATTTTTTGTGCCAGCCGACCGACCAACCGTAACATTTTAGGTGAAAATCGGGTGACACGATCGGACGAATCGGGAGAATAATCAGAACGTGTATGGTGGGTTTACACATATAGATTGACTGTCAATTAGATTTTTTGTTCAATGTCATTGTTGAACATTGTTTGTTCATTTATCAAATGTAACATTAGATTTTTTGTTCGTTCATCACCGATATTGAATAAAAATACATTTGAAATTACAAGAGATAAAAATTTACAATAAAACCTTATTTTGAAA
Organism: Ptychadena robeensis; assembly: GCA_036250615.1. NCBI lineage: Eukaryota > Metazoa > Chordata > Amphibia > Anura > Ptychadenidae > Ptychadena > Ptychadena robeensis. The sequence goes on from CM070039.1 coordinate 11,758,049, forward strand.
AAAAAAATACCAACATGTTTGATGACCTTTTGAATGATCTTTTGTTTGAGGTGGAACAAAATGTATCCGTCAAGCAAATTGGGCATTCTAGATTTTTGTTCAATCAACCAAAAAAAATTGTTCGTTCTTTGTTGATCGAAAGAAAAAATCTACACGTGTAAACCCACCTTTAGGTAACTGTCTTCTTACTAAAGGTAGGAATACACATATAGATTTTTGCACAATCGACGATAGATTCGATTAGAATGTTCAATATTTTGATTGAATATCGATTGTGCCTATATCGAATGTATACACTGTATTTTCGTTTGACAGAATGAAATTTCATTTGACTGTACTGGAATAAAATTTTGTTTGATTTTTTCACAAGAAATAGCTTCATTCCCATGTATTAGATCGAACAAAAATTGTTGAATGAAACAATGGTACGTTCGATTTACATTCGTTTTTTACAAGAAAAAAATGAAAATTTACCAACATGTCTGATCAGCTTTCGAAAGATTTTTTGTTCGATATCGTTCACTTTTGTTCAATGTTGGTTGAACAAAATCTTTGTTCGATTTTAGATTTTTGTTCGAATTATTAAAAAATCTTTTGAAATCTTTTGAAATCTATCGAACAAAAAAATAGACCCATGTATTCCCACCTTAACCTTCTGAGCGTTCTCCCCATCATGAAACTCAGCCCGAGTAAGCCGGAGGAACGCCCGAGGTCTCGCCGTCTTCTGACGTTGGTCGGGAGCATCGGCATGTATGCCGATGCTTCCGGGTCCGCCCCCAAAGGGGGCGGGGGTAGGCGGCGCCATAGACCTCCGTCAAACTGGAGGGGCGTCGCTTTCTGTCAGCAGAAGTCCGGCGTCTCCAGCGACGCCGGACTTTTGTTTACATCCCTCAGCTGACCAGGCAATCGATTATATATATATAAAAAAACCGTGCCACGTGGCAAACGCTCAGAGGGTTAAGTGGCCGGATTCACATCTGTGCAATGCAGTTAAAGCATGCATGGTACCACACCGCACCACTGTTAAATGGCTGTCATCCATCCAATCAAGTGGACACAATTATACATCTTGTCATTGGAGGTGTACTGTCTCACAACAAGTAATGTAGACATACTATACATAGCATTCATGTGCAGGGGATCAAAATGAAGGGAATAGGTTGCCTTACCCCAGTACAGGGTATCTCACTGTGGACTGTATGGAAGCACATGTGTTGACTTAACACATAGTTGAGAACCCAACCTTAAAACTCAAGCTGTGCCCTGTAACTGCCCCACTCCTGTGCGGGTGCTTGAGAGGCTGTTGTCAGATATTGACAATCAACCCCATGTTATCCTTTATGGGTAACCACCCAAAAATAGACTAATGTGTGTATTTTGGGCTTCCCCCACCAGCCCCCCCCCCTCCCTTCCCTTTCCCTGTGTGAGGAAGAGGAGGTGACTGAAGTGTGCTCTCTAGTGACACCATTTTGTGGCTGAAATTGGGTACTGCAGGGGATTTTTTTCCCTAATTAATTTAAACACATGAAATATTATATTTCTGATTTCCTGCTCTAACAACTGAGTGTGTCTTATGGTCAAGTGTGTCTTATTGTCCGTAAAATACAGTAATTTTAACCATTGTAAACATATTTTTAAATGTAAATATCAGGGAGGACCCGACACTACATAGCAGTGATATCTACCTTCCAATCACTATGTATTCTATCAGGGAGGACCCAGCACTACATAGCAGTGATATCTACCTTCCAATCACTATGTATTTTATCAGGGAGGACCCAGCACTACATAGCAGTGATATATACCTTCCAATCACTATGTATTCTATCAGGGAGGACCTAGCACTACATAGTTGTTGGTAGATCTATTGGAAATTGTATGAAGTGATCTTAAAGGTGTATGGGGGCTTAATGCAGACTTTTCAGGTACACAGTGCAACACTGGTAATGTTAAATTTGTCTTACTTCACTTGGGAGTTATTGACCCCAAGCATGTAAACCAGGATTTTGGATTGACTGCCTTCATACTTCATCAATGACTTGTTATGAGTTGAAACAAGGATGAGGAGAAGAAATTTCAGCTTGGAGAACAAATAGGCAATGGCAGCTTCTATATTTGTGTCTTGAGGATTGAACTGATTTAGCTTTGTAAATTTGTAAAGAGCTTTAATAGTGTACACATAGTGTGCAGTATAATGTGAGCCTCCTAGGGTAAAATAGGATTTTAGAGAATCTAGAGCCATATCATTGCTTTAATAAAGCCTAAATCGGCAGTCTGAGTGATTTTATGCAGGGCATGGGACTCCTAGGTAACCTCTAATATTCTTTTATTTTACAGTAGGGCCGAGTTATTTCCTGTGGAACATATATGTCAAATTAGGACAAAATTAATACTGTGAAATTGGTACAAGAGGGACAAGTGTGCTCTAAAATAAGTTATATTGAGTAAAATCTGTACTGTTATCTAAAGTTTTACTCCCTTCTCTCTGCCTTTCTAAAGTAAGGCTAAGTTTACATGGTTGTCTCCCATGCTGAAGTCAGTCTGCAACAGCCAGGGTAAATGACCTGCCGCTCCTGTCTGGGAGCACCTGCAAACTTATGAAGGCACTAGGGGGGGTGTTTGATAACTCCCCCTGATCTTTTCGTCAAAAGCCTTAAAACTGCCTGTTCATGCCACGTTTACTGGGCGGTTGCGCCTATTGCTCATTTACCGGAGGGTAAGAATCACCAATCTTTGTGGTTGGGATGCAGTGACTATTGCAGTGCTATTCATTATAAATTATTATTATTATTCATATTTACCTAGTGCTGTCATATCACACAGCACTTAGCAGAGTATATATAATCAAATCAAATCATATCAAATCAAAGCTGTCTTTTAGGGGAGCTCACAATCTAATGACCATACCTTAGTCATGTATATGTTGTAGCGTAACAGGATTTGTCCATGAAATGGTTAAATGCATCTTTGTGTTCTTGTCAGCTGCTAGCCCATCCCAGAAGAGGTGTCTCCATCCCCACAGGGGATATAGTCTTATGATAGGAGGGGCCTCAGTAGTCTTGCCTGGAGAAGCATACAGCCTGCAGATTCAGCAGCTATTCTGCCAGAACCCCATGGGACAGGCCTGCTAGGTCTGGGGTAGCAAGAATCTCCTTCGGACTCCAGGGAGGGAGGTATGAGGGTATGAGGTATGAGGGCCCAACATCCACAGGTGGGGGTTGTGCTTACAGCTCAAAACCGTGCAGGATGATTGCCATTTGCCAGAGAGCACCAAGATTGGCAAATTCGACACTGGTGCTCTTCACAGATGAAAGCAGGCTCACACTGTTCACAGAGTGTGACGGACGTGACAGAGTCTGGAGATGCTATGGAGAATGTTCTGCTGCCTGCAATATCTCCCAGCATGACCGGTTTGGTAGTGGCTCAGTAATGGTGTGGGGTGGCATTTCTTTGGGGGGACGCGCAGCCCTCCATGTGCTCGCCAGAGGTAGCCTGTCTGCCATTAGGTACCGAGATGAGATCCTCAGACCCCTCGTGAGACCATATGCTGGTGCGGTTGGCAGTGGGTTCCTCCTAATTCAAAACAATGCTAGACCTCATGTGGCTGGAGTGTGTCAGCAGTTTATGCAAGACGAAGGCATTGATGCTATGGACTGGCCACCTGTTCCCGAGACCTGAATCCAATTGAGCACACCTGGGACATCATGTCCATCCACCAACACAAAGTTGCACCACAGACCAGTCCAGGAATTGGGGGATGCGTTAGTCCAGGTGTGGGAGGAGATCCCTCAGGAGACCATCTGCCACCTCATCAGGAGCATGCCCAGGTGTTGTAGGGAGGTCATAGAGCATTGTGGAGGTCACACACACTACTGAGACTCATTTTGATTTCTTTAAAGGACATTACATGAAAGTTGGATCAGCCTGTAGTGTTTTTTCCACTTTATTTAGAGTGTGACTTCAAATCCAGACCTCCATGGAATGATAAATTAGACTTCCATTGATCATTTTTGTGTGATTGTTGTCAGCACATTCAACTATGTAAAGAACAAAGTATTTAATAAGAATATTTCATTCATTTAGATCCAGGAGGTCTTATTTTTGTGTTCCCTTTATTTTTTTGAGCAGTGTATAATCCTAATTTTTCCTATTATGTCTATGTTTTTTATCTATAGGGTAATTTTTGGAGCTGAACAATTATTTGTCCCTTATTGGTCCTTTAAAGGTTCTTTAAATGCAACATATGTTGATATGTGACCACAATGTATATTAACATCACAAAATATGAGTTAATTATGGGTTATTTATACAGTCTATAGAACTATACACAAGTACCTTACTGCCTCAGGCCTGGGGCAAATGTGGGCCACTGTGCAATTATATTTGGCCTGTGATATTAATTCAAGAAATCAATGCCACATATGGATTTATTATTTAACATTTGATTTCACATATGCTATAGTATCACACTTTGCTTGTTTCAGATTCAAAGTTTAAAGCAGTTCTAAACAAAAAAAAATAAAAATACATACATTACATGGACATATTACTTACCTGGTAGTAGAGATGGGCGAACACCAGCCCGGAGTGTCCGCGAACAGGGCGGGTCGAACTTTTAAAGATGTCCGCCGTCCGCCCTGTTCGCGGACACATTCAAATTCCCCGCCTCTAGGCGGGGAATTTGAATCGGAAAAACCGGATGTGACGTCAGTGACGTCACATCCGGTCCATGGAACGCAACCTGGAACGCATCGTTCCTGGTTGCGGGAGCCGGATGTGACGTCACTGACGTCACTTCCTACTCTGAGCCGGAATCTTCACTACAAGACCGGCTTCATGCCCGGTCTTGTAGTGAAGAGATTCTTCCTCCGGCACGATCTCGCAGGTTCTGATCCTGCCGGAGGAAGAATTTAGATCTTCTTCTGGCCGGCAAACAGGACGGGTCGAACACCCGTACTGTCCGCCGGCGAGAGGATCGGCGAACATGCCGAGTTTGCGGCCGAACTGTTCTCCGGCGAACAGTTCGGTCCATCCCTACCTGGTAGCAGTATTAATCTTGTGTAACCCACAATTCATAAAAGAACATACTAACCTTCGTCTGTTCTTGACTCCTGGATGCAATGTTTAGTAATGGCAAAATAAAGCCGACCTCCTCCTACTTCCTCTTTTCTTCCTGTTTTCCTCCTGTCCACTCCCCCTCCTCACTGTGTGCACCCCCGCAGCAATGTCTTCTTCCTTCTCCTTAGACAATAAAAATGGCGCTGGCGAGTCACGTGACCTAATCAAAGTCCCGCGGTGATGTCAGGATCCCCCTGGACTTTGTAAACGCAACTTCCCACAGTCGCAGGGATTTTTGGGATATATTTCCCAATGTCCCCCATAGGACTGCCCTATGTAGCGCCTAGGCGTGACGTCGCACAGTGGGATCGCGTAAAAATTTCCCCTCCTGCTGTCAGAAGAAAAATAATAATTTTACATCAGTTCCCACTCATTATTGGCAGCAGCCAGCCGATAATGAGAAGCAAACTAGGACATAGTAGGTCCGCTTAAAGTAAAACTTAACTTTGTCCTCATATGAAAAGGTTAATTGCTGTATCTGATGAGAAGGGAAAACTCTCTAAAGGTGACCATACACGTGCCGATTTTTCGGCCGTTTTTAGCCCTCCCGACCGATCCGGTCGGGTAGGTCGGGAGGGAGGGATTCAGAACTGTTTTAAAATCGGCTGAAAAGTCGGTCGGGTCCCGACCGCGGATGCCCGATTTTTCGGGAAAACGGCAGCTTGTATATGTCATGCCGTCATGTACAAGCTGCCGTCTTCCCGAAAAATCGGGCATCCGCGGGCGGGACCCGACCGACTTTTCAGCCTATTTTAAAACAGTTCTGAATCCCTCCCGACCGACCTAACGGATCGGTCGGGAGGGCTAAAAACGGCCGAAAAATCGGCACGTGTATGGTCACCTTTATTGTAGACATGTCTTCAATAAATATCAAGGTTGGCCTCTGAATTTGTCTAAGCTGTGTTTTTGACACCTCTGGTCTTAAGTGTAGCCAAGGATATACTGCAACCAGACTTGAGTAAAGTTTATTTGCAGAGTGTCAAGAATCATTCTCTTTGCTTTGGAAAACAGAACTGCCATTGATTAGACACTAGAAAAAAAAGACAGGATGGAAAATCACCTTTTCACCAGGTCTGCATTAATAATGAGTCTCACAGTGTCCATTACACAACTCAGTTGTTGCAAATGATGCTCAAATTGGTCACATCACTTGCATATGTCACAAAGTGTAAGACCATTCATATGAGATAATCACCATTGACCTGACTGATAATGTGAGGCAGGACTCACAATAAAAGTAGAAATTGTTTCATTTGTAGCTTATCTTGCTGTTTATTGTATATGTAAACCAGTTCTATGTATGAAGTGACCTTGCACATTTTAGGACTATCACATCTATTTCTTTACTGACAACAAAGCCGTGGTTAATGGCCATGCCTTTGTGGTTTACCATTGTATACAATGGTTTATGGGCTGCTGTCAGTTACACAGTGATACAATCCTTCAGTCGGGCTTTTGTACAAATCTTATCAGCTCACCCAATGGAATCATTAATTGAAACCGTGTAAGGAGTACATTGTGAGATTGTCCCACCTTGATCAATACTTATTTATTTCACAGAGAGACGGTCTTTACGGACACCACTGAGTAGTTTTAGTGTCAAATTAACTATGTCAAATAAAGCTCGAGAATAAAACAATGAAATAATGCTTTACAGGGCTGTTCTTTTTTTTATTTTAAGCACTACTGCAGTATTTCAAACTATGTGGTAAGCAATATAAAGTAAAAACATTGAGTATGAATCCAAGGATAATAATCAGACTAACATTATTGACCTCTTCTAATATTCTACTGTAACTGTCTGCAAAATTGGTTCCTTGGGGCCTGAAATATATACAGCGATGTTATGGGTTCCTATCGTAAATTGCACCATAGTAAAGTAGCAAGTCTGAAATACTGTTCCTGCTACTTTGATCAATACTTAATTCTAAGGAGGAAAGAAATATCCGTTGCCATAGAAACATTGATGTCACCGAGGTTGAACAGTGGCTGGTCCAACAAATCATCCCTTCTGAGCTCTTGTAATTGACTCTGTGTACAGTTCAGTGTCATTCCACACTATTTACATTATGTCCATAATGCAGAACCGCTTTCTATCCCCCCTAAACAAAGACCGACCTTTTCAGTTCTATGACTTCACTTGCAAGCCAAGCACAATTACGACTGATGGAAATATAAGAGCTCCATGTAAAACGTAACTATCAAAACAAGAGGCAGTTATATGTTCAATACAAAATATAAAACTTAATAAAATAAACTTGAATTTATAGTACAGATCTGGAACTGCAGCCGTGTTTGTATGGGGTCTTCATTACCTAATTGTGTCGTTTCATTAAAGATTTTTTTTACGGTTCACGATGACAAGCAAGGCTTTGGGAATATTGTTGCTCTATAAAATTGTGTGGCAGTAAATAACGATTCTGGGAAAAAATATAAATACTAGATGTAATGATTTTACCAGTCATATACTGCAAAACGTCCATCAATCTGGAAAAGAGTTGAAGGATAGACTGCCAGTTTGATTTAGACATAATAAAATATATTTACAGCTTGACAATAAATGTGACTTGTTCTCTACATCATTCCCCATTGAAGTGAACATGATGTTCTGGTTCAGATGACCGGTTAATCTGTCTGCAGTGGAACGATGTGGCTGATACCAGAGATGACCTGGCTAAGGATACGTGAAAAGACAATACATTCCTATGTATATATATATCTATATATATACACACACATATATCTATATAGTCTCAGACCTTTATATTATAATCATTAACTATAAATTATATACTCGGTGTCCGTGTTGAAAGCTGGTAAATCATCTTGTTGGTTACATTATAAGGACTTATTTTGGATCGACCCTTATAGTATCTACTCATATCTAACACTATGTTATCTAAGCCATTTAACACTTAACCTGACCTTGACAAACACCTATTTATATTTTATGAAATTGGAAGGACCAAGGGTATCTTAACCTAGGTAACTTCTATATATCACTAGGCTGAGTCCTAGTGGGGACTTTTAAGGCACTGATAAATAAAGATAATCATACGTAAGGATAATAAGTTGTACACAAGGGTAATAAAAGCAATACTTGCAGATTATACATTACAAACCAGCAATACAGGTTACAATAAAAGACATCAAGACTTACGCACAGGCTGCTAAGTGCAGAGTCTGGGTATCACAACTGTATCAACTATATGCACCTTGCACTCATTAAAGGCACCATGGCCATATGTGCCGCAAAGAGATGATGATTATAGGCCACATGTTTCGCTGAAGGCTTATTCAGGGAGCATGTATCTCCTGCGCGTCAGTTACCTTAGGAAAGCTTGCCACAAATATCTTGAAAGTATGCACCTGAATCAATACAGGGAGTGCAGAATTATTAGGCAAGTGGTATTTTTGAGGAATAATTTTATTAACAACAACCATGTTGTCAATGAACCCAAAAACTATAATATCAAGTGAATATTTGTGTTGTTGGAGTAGTGTTAGTTTGTGTTTAGGTTAGCTATTTTAGGGGGATTCGTGTGGGGCAGGTGAGATTACTGTGCATAATTTGAGGCAACTTAACAAAAACAAATGTTAATACCCATTTCAATTAGTTAGTTTTAACCAGTGAAACCAAATATAATTCAAATTCACAAAATATACATTTGCTGACATTCAAAACCAAAACAAAAACAGAATCAGTGACCATATAGCCACCTTTCTTGCAAGGACACTCAAAAGGCCTGCCTCATGGATCTGTCAGTGTTTTGATCGTGTTCCCATAAACATTGCATGGCAGCAGCAACACAGCTCCCAGACACTGTTCAGAGAGGTGTAACTGTTTTCCCTCTTGTAAATCACAATTTGATGAGGACCCAGGGTTCTCAATGGGGTTCAGAGTAGGTGAACAGAGGCCATGTCATTTTTCCTCTTCTTTAGAATAAACCCTTTCTTGCCAGCCATGCCTGATGGAGTACTTGTACGCGTGTGATGGACTTGTCCGCAATGAAAATCATGTTTTTTTCTTGAAGTATGCCAGACTTCTTTTCCTGTACCACTGCCTTGACGACGGTGTCTTCCAGAACTGGCGTGGCTGGGAGTTGAGACTTGACTCCATCCTCAACCCTAAAAAGGGGCCCCCCACAGAGCGCATCTTTGATGATACCAGCCCACCAGTACTCCCACCTCCCCTTGCTGGCGTTGGACCTGGAGCTCTCTGGCCTTTACAATCCAGCCATGTGCCCATCCATCGGGCCCATCAACACTCACTCCTCATTTCTCGTGTCCATACAACCTGAGAAAAATCAGTCTTGAGCTATTTCTATGCCCAGTCCTTGACGTTTCAGCTTGTGTTCTTGTTTCAGTGGTGGTTCGTCTTTTCAGATTCAGCCTTTCTGTCTCTGAGTATTGCACACCTTGTGCTTTTGGGCACTCCATCCACCAGTGATGTTGCAAGCTCTGAATATTGGCCAAACTGGTTGGCAGTGCATCTTTGGCACTGCACGCTTGACTTTCTCAGTTATGGGCAGTTCTTTTGGCGCCTTTGGTTTGTTCCACACCTCTAGGATGGGGACCGTGGTCCCTGCAAAGCTGGCTGAGCTGATGACACAGAGTGTCTCCAGCTCCTTCCATATCGAGCTTGAAGGGCATCAACCCTGTAAGGGCTTGTTTCCACTCATGGCGATCCCGTGCCGGTTGTAAACAGAACGGCAACCCGTCGCGGCGATAGTTTGTCGCGCTGTTTTTGCGCGTTTTCGAGACGCGATTTTTTTATGCGATGTGGAATGCGGTTTGGGACGCGGATTGCTTTTCAAAAAACGTCAGCCTATCATTTCAGAAATGCGCCCGAAAACCAACCGCATCCGCCGCCGAAACGCGCACAACCCGCACCAGTGGAAACTATATTTGAAACTCACCTACCTTGTACTGCATCCCCTCACATCCCTACCTTGTATCCTGCAATCCCTCACTTCCTACCTTGTATTGCAGCCCTCCTTCACCTACCTTGTATCTGCAATCCCTCACTCACCTCCTTGTATCTGAATCCTCTCTCACTCACCTACCTTGTATCTGTCATCCACTCACTCACCTACCTTTTCTGCAGCATCCCCTCTCTCACCTACCTTGTATCTGCATCCCCTCACTCACCACCTTGATCTGCTCCTCTTCCTCATATGTTCGGATCTCACTCTACTTGTAGTCTGAATCCCCTCACTCACCTACCTTGTACTGGCACCCCTCACTCCCCACCTTGTATCGGCATCCCTCCACTCACTACCTTGTATCTGCATTCGCCTCACTCACCTACCGATCTGAATCCTCCTCACTCACCTACCTGTATTGCATCCCTACTCACCTACTTGTATTCTGGATCCGCCTCACTCACCTACCTTGTATCTGCATCCCTCACCCCCTACCTTGTATCTGCACCCTCGACCACCTACCGGGTATCTGCATCCCCTCACTTCACGCTACCTTGATCTGACCCCTCACCACTACCTTGTATTGCGATCCCCTCACTCACACCTTGTATCTGCATTCCCTCACTCACCTACCTTGTTGATTCTTGCTCATACTGTTCTGCAGTCTCCCGTACCTGTATCTGGCATCCCCTCACTCACCTACCTGTATGATGACGATTGTCCCTCACTCACCTACCTTGTATCTGAATCCCCCTCACCCACCTACCTTGTCTGATCCCCTCGACTCACCTTACCTGTATCTGATTGCCCCTCCTCACCTCTTAGAACACATGATTCTGAGAACCCTACATGGGTCAACGCTGTGAAATTTTGACTACATCCATGCATAAGATTAGGTCCTGAACACCTCCTTCTACTAAAAGCCGCTAACAAATTCTTTCCTCTTCCCCCATAAAGCACTGCTCTGCTACATACATGTCAAATGCTTTCATTACAGGTCTTTACAAAACAAAAAAAAAAGGAAATCGGCAAAAATCGGAATCGGCCGGTCACACTTACTGTAAAATCGGAAATCAGAATCGGCCAAGAAATTTGCAATCTGTGCACCTCTAGTTTTTATTATAATTTTTTACATTTTTTTAGTTACCTACGCCTACCAAGCCGGCCGCCTGGCAGTGGAGGCCGGGCCTGTGCTGCGTACATGTCTCTGTCTCGGGGGGGGGGGGGGGGGGGGGGGGGGGGGGCACCACCAAGAAAATCTACTTAGGGCACCAAAATGGCTAAAAACAGCCCTGGGTTTAACCATTTCCCACACTTCATTGCCACTCTTTACATTAAAATGACACATGCACTGCAAGTAAAATATTTTTGCACGATTATACTGGAAGTATGGTAATTAATTTTTTTGTTAAAACTTTTTAAATGAAAACTGTTGATTATAGTTTTAAATCAGCTTCACAGTGTCTGAAAATATATATGGCATGGCATGATGTATGGTGGATTGATTTACTGTGGTTACTGGATCCCTTTGCTGTATATTTAACATTGGTAGACAAATATGTTTCTCATTGCAGGCTACAATTGGAAGTATACCCTATATATAGACTGATAAACCTGTTTGTGTGGGTCTAGGACATGGATAGGCAAACTTTTTGACTTGTGGGCCACCACAATGGGTTCTTAAATTTGACAGAGGGGCCAGAGCCTGTCTAAAGGTCCCCATACACGGGTCCGATTCCCAAGGGATTCCGGGACGATCGATTCCGGGCGCGTGCACGCTAATCGATCGTCCCGGAATAGTGTGAAGCCCACCTTGCCCGATCGATCACGTCTGATCGATCGGGGGCCCAGAATCGGATCTGCCAGAGAACCAACATGTTGGTCTTTCTGATCCGATTCAGCACACATCAGGGGGAGTTCCATGTGTGAAGTGATCGATTGGGCACGAAATCGTCCAGGAATCGGTGGCCCAAGGTGGTAGGGACAGGCTTAATTGGGCGATCGATCGGACATCCGATTCCCTCTGGCATCGCGGAATCGATCGGATGGGTGATCGATCGGCCATGGAATCGGAACATGTTTGGCTAGCTTTAGCCTCCTCGGCAAAGTTGCCCCAATTCCTCGCTTACCCAGCATCTTTGATGATTATTTCCTGTACAGCTTTTACAAAAAAAAGATCATGTGCAAGGGAGGTAAAAAAATAAATAAACTTACATGCCATATTTCAGTCAAAATGCCCAAAATGTGAAGGCCTTCATACTTACTTAATGCAATGAGTCCAGTGGTGGGCAACTGAGTTAAAAAAGAAGGCCACAAGTGCATCACTAAAGGGCCGCACATAACATTTCCAATCTATTCTGACTCATGTAAGCATTTTCAATGGACAGCATGCATAGGTAGAAGACACTATTTTTAATGTATATAACAAAATTGTCTTTAACTATCATTCAAGCACACTGTAGTATGATAATGCACATTTTGTGTCATGTACATAAAGATGTGGGGTCAGTGTGTGACCATTACACATGATAATATATGGAGTGCCCCATATATATGCCCCCCAATATATATCATCAAAGGTTATGTTCCTCTTAAGCTAGCCATACACATGTCGGATTCCATGGCCAATTGATCACTCACCCAATTGATTCTAACGATCTCAGCGGGAATGGGAGCTGCAATCAATCAGCCACTTAAGAGGATCCGATCGCTGCATACCACCTTGTCCGAGTGATCGCGTCCAATTGATCGGGGGCTCAGAATTGGATCCGACAGAGAACCAACATGTTGGTTCTCTGTCGGATCCAATTCTGAGCCCCCGATCAATTGGACGCGATCACTCGGACAAGGTGGTATGCAGCGATCGGATCCTCTTAAGTGGCTGATTGATTGCAGCTCCCATTCCCGCTGAGATCGCCAGAATCAATTGGGTGAGTGATCAATTTTCCATGGAATCCGACACGTGTATGGCTAGCTTAAGATATCATCTCCTCTTCTCGCTATAAAAAAATCCAGAGTGACAAGTTAGTTCCTATACCCTATGCATTAACAGTTATGTTTTGGGGGCAAGTGGATGACTGATGGGGGCCACTGAAAAATGCCAAAGGGATGCAGGTTGGGCACCTGGGCTCTAGGCATTATGCACGCTTATTTTAGGGAACAAGCAAACCCAGAGAGTTCTTTCACCAGGATGACAACAGCCTGGAATTAAAACCTAAACATGCCGATTCTGGCCCCTGGCCGTAGTTTGCCCATGTCTGGTCTAGGCGCAGTAAAATGTGTACAGGTTATTAGTATTTGTAACTCAACTACAGTTTCATGGGGTCAGTCAGTCCATGCCCAGGATTGCACTTAAATGCCCTTAAATCCCATATGTCTTGTATATCTCATGTGTCATAAATTTTCAGTTTATCTTTCTTTGACTATGATTGATGGTGATGGTGACAATAATGATAAGGCACTGAAACTGATAGCGGCCCTGATCAGCACTGAGAGACACTGCAAAATCCGTCACTGTATCAAAAAAACAGAACTTGGCTTCATTGTCATATCGGCACAATAGATGATGGTAGAGTACACATGGCAATATGGGGTAGCAATCCCAAAGTTACTGTGATTTAAAGATGGTGCAAGTTTTTTACTGTGGGCAGCTGGACGTTTGTATATATTCTGCATCTAGAAAATTAGGATGACCTGGGTCATTTGAATCGGTTCATGCATCTCTAACAAGGACTTCCTATATCTTAATTAATGTGCCAGCAAAACTTGTCACCTCCTTTTAAGTGTCTCCTGGATAAGCGCTGTGATGGGCATGGTGCCAGTAAGGCAGCAGCGTAATATATGCCCACAAAGTGATTTTTGTCATGGTTTGCAAGTTAATGCACTGCATGATATGAAGCTAGTTCATTTAAAATTGCTTTGCCAGCACCTTCCTCTGCCTACATTTTCTGTTGGTTTTAAAGATGATGTAATGTAATCTTAAGGTGTCTTGACACTTTGAAGGAAACATATCAAAGCAATGTGAATGTGTCACTGAGATCTTTTCAATCCTCAGTCACCCAAACTCATTTTCAACATGCACTATACATTTTAAATAGGAATGATCTAAATCTAAAGCTGTGTATTCACAGAGGAAAAGTGGTCCGTGTCTTAGGGTGTTATTAATAAAAAATGCACACAATATTTGTATCATTATTTTATTTGATTGGTTTTTAATTAGAGTGCAATGGTATTGCACAGTTTACTTATCAAACTTTCAAAACAGGGAATGATATCCATGGAATATGGTAATGAAAATAGGAGAAGTTAGTATTAGGTTAGTGGCAAAACTTAGCGTTAGGCCACGGGGTTGGAACAATGTTAAGTGACAGAACCAGTAGTAGTTAGTCAACTTGACTTGCTAACTAACATTATAGATTTTTTTAAGCCCAAGTCCAGTGGCATATCTGTGCAATTTAATTTTACAAATCTGGTCATGCTTAGCCCTGTTTCAAGGGGTTCTGCCACTAAGTGGGATTGTGAACAGGAGTGGGATAGGTAAGAGATGTGGCATACAGTGCATCCAGAAAGTATTAATTAAATGCATTTTCCCCTCAGAATTCTACATTCAACACCCCATAATGATAACAATAAAAAAGGCAACCTGTATTCGTATGCATCAGTTGATTGGACATGATTTGGAAAGGTACACACCTGTGTATACAACACATTTTTTATGTAAAGGAATGCTGAGAGGTTCAGAACACATAATGGGCATTTTCATTCTTTCTTATGGGAAAAAAAATTGACTTACAACTTACCATTGGGAACCAATTAAGTCCATATAACGATATAGGATGTGTTTAAAAAGACTGGCACTGCCTCCATAACATGGTGGTCAATGGCGCTGCCCCTCCTGCCTCTTCTTCATCATTGATGACACAGAAGAGGCGGACCCGGAAGAGATAGGCAGGTATGTCAATACGTTCCAATGCTATGGGCTTGCAGGGGATAGATGAGTATTCCTGAGTGTTGCTCTGAGTATATGCTTAGGTGGTTAATAAAGAAAACTGGGGGAAGTTGCACCTCTGCTCTAGAAATTAATTTCAATGTCTTTAACAATAAATCTGTAGTTCATGTTGTTTTTTAAGTCTTTTTTATGTATGCTGTATTTAACAGAACATCTTAACTTTTTTGACTGGGCATAGACGGGCAGATTCCTGTCTGATTTAACAACCAATCGACCGCTGTGCACGTTCCCACAACCGATTGGCGGTTGGGTCGCAGAAAATCAGGTGCACCCCCTGGTCATATTGACCAGGAATCTGCCGCATGTCGGATCGCACAGTGATCCGACATGCTGGTAAATTCCCGGCCAATCTCATTAGTCCCCATCCGAAGTGATGGCCGGCACACAAAGGGTGCCCGTCCGATAGCGGGCGTGCGTGATGATGTCGTCAAGCCCAGTCAGTCGGCTGAGCAGTCGACGAGAAAACTACAGATTTTTTTTACCATTATTGATAATTGTACCTCTTAGCTCTCTGTGTATTGTACTGAGTATACAGTGGGGCAAAAAAGTATTTAGTCAGCAACCAACTGTGTAAGTTCTCTTACTTAAAAAGATGAGAGAGGCGTGTCATTTTCACTATAGGTACACCTCAACAGAATGGGAGGGGGGGGGGGGGGAGAATCCAGGAAATTACATTGTAGGATTTCTAATGATTTTATTGGTAAATTCCTTGGTCACCTATAAACAAGCAAGAATTCTGGCTCTCACAGACCTGTAACTTCTTCCTGCCCGGAATTGGGTGTGGCACAGTATACATAGTACATATCTCAGTGTAGTGGGTAGACGAGACAAGAAAGTAGAATCAGTAGACTGAGACATCATACAACAAACACTAAACACCCATACGGAATGCTCGGTATAGTCTGCCCAGTAGGATCATGGGACTTGTGACCTGGTCCTTAGGACCTGGTCTGTCTGATCCTTTTTTAGGGTGGAAGTATTTGGAGGGAGTTCAGAAGGTTGACAGCTGAGGGGAAGTGGCAGTGGCAGTGTGCTGAAGAAACAGTGCCCTGGGTGGGAGGGGTCACTTGCAATCCTCAGCGCCCGTGACCGCAGTCTGTATTGTTGCAGAAGAGCAAGTGAGGGAGAGGGGGCGCCCAATGATTTTCATCTGCCCTGCTGATGACTCTCGGGGTTTTCTCTGTCCCTTAGTGTGGCTCCGCTCAAACCATACGATCTGATGGTGAGGATGCATATGAGCGACTCAATGTGGCAGAGTAGGTTAGATCAATATCCCTGCCATGCCAAACTTCTAAGCTGACGGAGAAGAAGAGTCTCTGCTGGGCTTTCCGCTGTGATTGCAACGATGTTTGGTTTTCCAGCTGAGGTCGTTTGTGAGGTGGTGCCCCAGAGGCTCGGGGGCACAGGGGTTAAACCCGTAGCCACCGCCTCTCCATTGATAATATATAGGGGGTGAGTGTGCCAGTCTTCCTTAGACGTCCGAGGATCCTCTCAACAGTTTTGGCAGTTATGAGTACCAAACTGGTGTCTTTGCACCAGCACAGTATAGCGCCACCTGCGTGACGTACTCTTGGTAATTTCCTTTGGTGATGAGGCCTACAAACTGTAGTATCATCTGTCAAACTTCATGACCCTAACAGAGTCCCTGAGGATTGGAGGTGTTCGTGTAAAGGGGAAAACAGCAGCGGGACAGACCAGCCTTGGTGGCACCTTGTTGTTATTTATTTTTCCCTAGTGGATGTTACCCACCTGACTCTTGGGTCCTATTTGTAAGAAAGTGCCGTGATCCATTACGCAGGGAGGGATGGATCCCAAAGTACGTCAGATATTCTTGTAGGAGCGTGGGCAGATCTGTTGAACGCCGAGCTGAGTCCAGCGTAATACTTTGGCGTGCGTAGTCTGGTGTGAATCACAAGGTGGTTGTGGATGACTCCGAACAGATGTTTATAGCATCGTCAGTGGACTGTTTTCCCTGTTGGTCCGACTGGTAGGGGATCCATAGGGGCTTGGTACAGAGTTGAAGGATGCGATAAGGAATCCTCTCTGGTCCAGGGTCTCCTGATGACCGATGTCAAAGAAAGCCAACTGGCCTAAAGTTGTTGAGGTCGGAGACACCGGCGGTTTCTTGGGGACGTATGATGGGGGACCCTGGGAGCATGCCGGGACTTTGGCTTCCTCTAATGACCTGGAGAAATATGTCTGTGAAGGAGTGGGGCAACGTTGCCGTGAGCAGGTTTTGCAGGGCAGGCCGGAGACACGCCTCCGGGCCCTGTGCTTTCCTTCCTGGCCATTCAGCCTGACAAGCAGGGGGAGCAGGACGTCTCCGCTCCTCCACCGTCAGGGAACCATCACAGGTGCTGGACACACTAACCTCATGGGCAGGGTAGAAGTGGCCTGTGGCTCTCTGGTGGCTGGGCCTTGCCGGGCGCAAATCTGTCTGTAGAAACTTGCTGCGCTTCCTTCACGAATTTCCATACTGGTGTGCCGTTTGATGGTTGGGCTTGTAGTTGGTGGGCAGGCTGTTAAGCCCTTTCCCACAGTCCCGTGATCATTGGGACGGCATGGCCTTTATTTTAGCTTTTTGCGAACGCTCTCTTGGCAGCTTCAATTCTCTTTGACGGTCATTCTTGCCTCCTTTAGTCAACCTGGTTCGCCCGCCCTATGATGCCGACTTCCCTTTTGTTTCAGCCAGTTGCCGTAGTTTGTTGGAGAACCACGGTTTGTTGTTGGGGTTAGCCTTGCTGGTTTGGTTGGGAAACAGGAGTCAACGCATGGAAAAATAATGTGAAGAGGAGGACAATGTCGGCCCAATCGTCCAGGCTTGGGGACTTCATTCAGGCAGTCAAAGCAGGCTTGTAGATTGAGTTTAGCCTTGTTTGACCATACTTGGAATGGGACTTATGCTGGTTTTGCGTTCTAGTCGCCTTCTATAGGTGGGGCATGAGATGGACAAGACAGTAGTTGAGGGCGGCGAACCCTCCCTGGGGTGTTGTCCGCGAAAAGGCGGGTCGACTTCAAGATGTTCGCCGTCGCTATGTTCGCCGGACATTATTCAAATTCCCCGGCCTCTGAGGCGGGGAATTTGAAAACGGAGAGAAAAGGGGGGGGGGAAAAAGAAAGAGAAGGAAACCGGATGTGACGTCAGTGAGTCACATCCCGGCCGTGGACCGCAACCTGGAAGCATTAGTCCTGGTTACGGCCGCAGGGATGTGAAGTCACTGACGTCACATCCGGTTTTTTTTTCCCACCCCGCCACAGGTTTCTTATAACGAACAGGACCTCTTCTGTAGTGGAAAAGATTCTTCCTCCGCAGGCATGACACAGGTTGTGATCCCCGGGCCGGAGGAAGATTTAACCTTTTCTGGCCGGCGACCAAGTACGGTCGAACACCAGTTACTTCCGCCGGGAGAGGCGAACGGCGAACATCGCGTGTTCGCGGCCCGAACTGTTCTTCCAGGCGCGAAACAGTTCGGCCCATCTCTACAGAACGTGGTCAGGGATTGCCTGTATGTAATCCTTCAAGTGTTGTGTAGGCAGTGGTCAGGGTGTTTGTGGAGGGAAGCCCCTAGTGGTGGGCAGTGGACATGCTGGTAAGTAGCGTGGCAGCTCTGGGCTGAACTAGGGCCTTGTGTGAAGTATAGGTAGTGGTCGTGCCCACTATTACGGCACATGAGGTGCGGGGGCGGCTTGCCTCTCTATTTCTTCTGTTTCCTTATTCGGAGGGACGAGACTCCCATTGGCGAGATGGTGTCGCTGATTCCAGCAGGGGCTGCTGGGAGTTTGACAATCGGCCTCAGGCGGGATCACACGCCCAGAACATAGGCTGACAACTCTTGTGTTAATCTGCAGGCCTGCATTGACATGTCGGAGCTCAAGCGCCGGGGAGCACCGCCTAGTACTATACCGTGAGAGTGGGTGGGACATCACCAAGAGAGCTGATGTTTTCCCCGAATAGACCGGGTCCAGGTCTTGGGGGGCACGATGTTTATGCAAAACCAGGTAAGGTACAGCGGCATCCATACATACTCAGGGCTGATCATCGTGGTAGCACAATCTACCGTCGTGAGGCAGAATACAGGGGTTTAATAGTCATATATTCCTTTTGCCACAGAAGAAGGCGAGTTCAATCGAGGCATTGTTGGAGCACAGAGGGAGCAGAACCCAAAATTTTTGGCCCAGAAGCCCTCGAGGGGATGGCAACCGTACACGGCACTCTCTTCTTGAGCTTTACTTGAGCACCCGCTGGCGCGCGACATCTCCGCCGTCGGTTATTCAGTTTGGCAAGGTGCCGAGTCTAGGATGTAGCTGATGTGGCCTCCGGACTAGTTTGGTGGTAGCCTAGGCCACAGGGGATTGGGGGACGCATGTCCCACTGAAGTAACTGCCATCTGGTATAGTTATAGCAACCTTGCAGCTGTCTCCAGATGATTGTGGCTGTCATCTCTGCGGATTGTGCTGGGCTTTAGGGTTGTGCCAGGGTGTACTCAGGAGAATTTCGTCACAGAATATTTTCATTCTGTGGAAAAGATCATCTTTCCATGCCCACTCTGGACCCTCTTTTGGTCTTTCTGTGGAATTCCAGCAGCCTTAAGCAGAGTTATTGTTGGATTGTCAATTAGATAAGTATTTGTGTTTGGTTTACTACAGGGAGAAGTGTCCCTACTGAGTGTAGGGTGTTTACATTAGAGAGACAGAGGAAGATGGTTTGATGGTCCATTTTTGAAGTCCTGCAATATAGGGTTTGTGTAGAGTCAAGGGGTTAAGGTTCCAGCTCTATAACTTTGGCACCCTGGAAAGATCAAAGGGCCGTGTAGACTCCATTGTCTTACACAGGGATGTATGGCAGGACAGTATGACTTTAAAGAACAGTCTTTTGGGAATTCAAAGATATTATATAAAACATTTGTAGAGAAATATAGTCATGTTGAGCATAGTGCTGAGATAAACTGATGAAAGTTACTCACTTATTCCCCCATTCTGTCTCATAGTGTAGGTGACCTGTGATGACTAAATACATTTTTTACCACTGTAAGTATACTCTACAAAATGGGGCCTATTGTCCCCCAATCATTGAGTCCTCTCAAGCTCCTAGTATGTTCATAGTGGAAAACATCTTATAAATGACCCTCCCACTACATAATGAAAGCTCTTTGCTGGAAGCCTGATGCTATAAGTTGTAAGCTTGAGATCTCTTTTTTAACCTCCCTAGGGTTGTGACGAGATCCAGCTCGTCCAGTGCTGACATGCTGAAAGTGTACTGGACGAGCGGACTCGTCAACATGATCGGAGCCCGCGGCGCTCACTTACTGATCCAGGCGTCCGCGGCGGCTCCGATACCGGCGGCGGCTTCTCCCTGACTGAAGGGATCCCTCTGCCCCCCAGGCGCGTGACGTGAGATGACGTCACATCACCCGGGGCGGCGGCGGGGAAGCTTCAAGATGAGCCAGGCCATTGCATATACAAGCCTCGGAAGCCGCCGCACAACCGACAGTAAGTGAGCGCTGCGGGGCTCCGGGCTTTACGTGTACATCGCCTTGAAAACAGGCGCATGTACACGTAAAGCTCGGAGCCCCGCAGCGCTCACTTACCAGCGGCGGCGGCTTCCGAGGCGAATGCAATCCCGGCGCTACCGCTATGCCACACCCACCCTGCCCCCAGACCACCGCCATGAGAACCCCTCCACCCCGATCATGGCAGTTGAATTTGCATCGAGTGGGCGGGGAAATGTAATGCGCAGTACATGAAAGGTCCGTGATTGCATAGAGAAGCCTCGCAGCCGCCGCCGCGGTAAGTGCACGCGTGGGCTCTGACTTTACGTGTAGATCGCCTTGAAAACAGGCGATCTACAACGTAAAGCCCGGAGCCTGCAGCGCTCACTTACCGGCGGCGGCTCCGAGGCTTCTCTATGCAATCCCGGGACCTGTATATACATGGCAGGCATTTGAATTCCCGCCGCCCACCGGCATCGGTGGGGGGTGGGAAATTCAAATGCCTGCACATGATCAGTGAGCAGCCGGGATTGCATATACAAGCCTCGGAGCCGCGCCGCTGGTAAGTGAGCGCTGCGGGGCTCCGAGCTTTACGTGTACAATCGCCTGTTTTCAAGGCGATCTACAGTAAAGCCCAGAGCCCCGCAGCGCTCATACCGGCGGCGGCGGCGGCTCCGAGGCTGTGCTATATGCAGACAGGCTGCTCACTGATCATGGCAGGCATTTGAATTGCCGCCGCCCACCGGCATCAAAATGCCTGCCCATGTAGATGACAGGTCTCGGGATTGCATAGAGAAGCCACACGTAAAGTCAGGAGCCCACACAGCGCTCACTTCCGAGGTTCTGTATGCAATCCCGGGACCTGTCATCTACATGGCAGGCATTTAGAATTTCCCGCCGCCACCGATGTCGGTGAGCGGCGGGAAATTCAATGCCTGCCATGTAGAGGGAAATTTAAAAGTTCAAAAAAGGGAATGTACTGGGCACAGCGATTACTGTACCCAGTACAATTTTTACAGTAATAAACACAATTTACATTTAAATAAAAATTTTTATTAATACATCAAACAAAATGTAATTATACTTGAAATAACCTTTTTGTTATGTAAACATTTTTTTGACAAAAAAAAAATTACATTAATGGTGCGCTTTTGGTACAGAAATCTGTACCTATGCAGTGCGCTAGGGAGGTTAAAGGACACGTTTCCCTACTATAAAGGGATTTTATCTACCAGCTAGTTTGATATGTTCTGCAAGAAGATTGCAAGCCAAAATAGTGTGGACCCCCCTGGTCTACAGAATCCCTTACCTATTTGTTTTTTATATAATTTCACATACATATATTGATTTCTTTATCTCTCAAGATTATTATTATTATTATTTATTTATATAGCGCCAGCATATTACGCAGTGCTGTACAATACATTAGAGTGGAGATACAACACAATATAGTACACACAGTAACAGGTTATGACACAGGAGGAGTAGAGGGCCCTCCTGGATGGTCTTACAATCTAAAAGGTTGGGGAACAGAGTATACAATAGGTGAGGGGGGGGGTGTTTTTGGGAGATGTCATTCTAAATTGCATGTCTGCCTCAAAAGAAACTACAGGCAGTAGAAACCAAACTGGGAGTAGAAATCTCCCAGTATCCACCCTTGCAATAATTGTTTAAGGTGGTAATGATATAATAAAATAAACATTTCTTGCTACAGGAAGAAGGTTAACGATCAATGGTCTTGAAAGGAACAAAAAGGTTTTAGAGAAAATTTGAGAAAATGATGAGCCTTATTGTACACTTTGACCTCTACCCAACATCTATATCTTAAAGAGCCACCATGTGAACGTACTATAACATATTTAATCTCCATTGCCCAATTTTATGGTAAGCACCATTGTAGGTGTCTCCTATCTAACAATTTTGCTTTACATTACTTACTTAAATTTCAAACTTTTAGAAACTACAATTTACAGGAGCTTTTATTTACCAGCTTCTATTGCAATACAATAATATACAAATCCACTGCTCCTTATATTTCTATTCCTATTAACTTGGGTAATGTACATTTGATGAAAGAAGTCATCCTGGCTCATTTAAGTTTGCTGTTTATCAGAGTTAATTTTACATTTTAAGTAAAGCTTTTCATTTTCTAAACAAGAAGAATTGTGCTCATGCAAGGGAGACATATGATCTTATCTCCAGAGCAATGCATAATTGCTTCTCCTTAAACTGTGTTCCTGTATTATCAGCTAAGATGAAGAAAAGTCACCACTTACCCCTTAGGCAGGTCACTTAGAGGAATTCCTTTGATAGGTCCCACTACAATTTTTGCAATTAATTTTATAGGTTGATCATTCACTATAATTTGGTTGGTTATTGCCAAAATCATGCCAATATTTATGTTTACACTTTATTTGTTTTCCACATATGACTTTGATATTTCATGAGATATTTGTACAGGGTGACCTCTCTGTATTTGTCATCACTGTGTTTGTGCAATGTTTTTGGAAGCCTCTGTGCATGGTTATTTTGTGTGTGTGTGTGTGTGGGGGGGGGGGGGGGGGGGGTCATAACCTGTGTCATAACCTGTTCCTTCACTTTAGGTACCCAACTTTGCATTCCCTGTGTTCAGTTAACATCTTCCATATATATTTCCAGTTATGGAAACACTGTATCACCAATATTTGTATTCCAAAGTCAAGACAAAGTTGATCATTTAAAGAAGATGGTGAAATGGAAACATTAGGTTTAAGGCACACATGTCTTGCTGTTCACCTTAAAGTAGATTCACCTTACTTTGTATAAAGTGTATTTAGTCTGTTGGCATCTATGTTCACTTTTCCTCTGTAAAATACTGAACTCTCTCCTCCCCATATTATAGACACGAGGTAGGGGAAATCCTAATGAGTGTGTTGCTAATAACTAAGATCACCAAGATGATAAATGAAAGGGACACTGCTTTAAACAGCGGTTGTCAACCTGTGGGTCGGGACCCTCTTAGGGGTCACAGAAGTTAGGAGAAAGAGAACTACCCCTCCATACTAACCTATGGTGTTACTCTTCCCCCTAACTTCCCACCCTGTGCATAAGTGGGTTGAGATAATAGGAAGGAGGGGACATTACACTTACCTGATCAGGCTGTAAGTGACATTTCAAATACAGGAAGTGACACTTCACATCAGTTTTGGGGTCGGGCATCTAAAAAGTTTAAAACCCATTGGCTTAAAAAAACAAACTAAGGCAATCACCACATCTGAACTGGTAAAGTAGAGTATATTACCGTTTTGATTATGGGACTACACGTATATACCCAAAAGAGGTATTTTCAGTACCAAATAGTGTATCCCCAAGCCACATTTGAGATGATTTACCAGATCTACACAAGTCCGTGGTGTTGTGTGGTGGCAGTGCGTTTGGGGGGGGGGGGGGGGGGGGCATTACATTGTAATCTGTGTAAATAAAAATTTAGCTGGTTTTCCAAAAGAGAACTAAAATTATCATACCAGGGAGGTTAATAAGCATTGGGCATGCTCTTCACCAGTTTCTTCAGATAACTTTTATTTTACCATTTATGATAACTACAAACCAGTGTATACGAAGAGGACCACACAAGACCTCTCATTTTGCATATGCAGTCGTCTAGTCATTAAAAGTTTTCATTTATCACAGTCACTACAAACTTTACTTTTGCCCATATTTAATGCTCTTTACATGCCACTTTAAAAAACTGACCATTTTCTGCATTATATTTTTCAATCCCTGACAGTACGGTAATTGTTACACACCTTCTCTACCTATCTATTGTCCTGTGTTTATGTAGTTTGCAATTTACTTATTGTATACCTATTTCTGCAAACAACAAAAGAATTTGGATAGAGAGCTATTACCAAGTTCCTTTGATCTAGTTTGTTTCTGGTCGCACTAGCTGTGCCCAGTATCGTCGACTTTTGGTTCATTAATGTATCTTTTCTGTGCTGACCTTGTTCAGCTCCAGCTGTGTTTATGTGATAGTGTATTTAACATTCTATGGGACATTTCTGAAATCACTGGCTTGATCAGGACCACAGTATCTGTTTTAGTAATGATAGATGTGAGTACAAATGAGTCCTTTAAAACACACTCAAGGTCATTTACATCGGTCTGGGGGCAGATGAACATTTTTTCTGTACCTTTCTGCATGTAAGTGCTTAACAAATGCACCATACATGTAAGTTATGTAATTTAATGGATAGCAACTCTGTCTTATGAAAGGGTATACCCACTTTGATCATAAAACCCATAGTATATTTCAGCCCAGCAGCCTGACACTACGAGGATCTCTTCCTGACTTACCTGGCTACCTCCTGTGAAAGTATTTGCGAATCTTCACCTACCTACCTGTTACCATGGTTTACTACAGTTTT
>CM070039.1:11783091-11806504 GCA_036250615.1 Ptychadena robeensis
TGTATTTTAGATTTTAACTCAATATTAATATGCTTTTTCTATGTGATTTTCATTAAAAATCATTGTTACATTAATTACCTGTCTTCGACATACCCTCCCTACCTAGGCCGTTAAAGTCCCCATGCCCCTGTGATTCGTCCCAGGGGGAAACTCAATCACTGTGAGAAGGTTTTCTCCCCAGTTGATTATCCTTCATATATATTTTTGGGATGTTGGCCTCACACACCTGATTAGTGCAGCTTCTTGTAGAATATATTTAGTTTTCGTGAATAATAATAGATATCATAAATGGCATTGTTGAGTATGACCACTGCTTCAATGCTATTGGAAGTAATAAGTGTTATACTTGCTATTGAGACATCCCACCTATTGGCATGTCAGCTATGTTTAACCTCCCTGGCTGTATTAGCCACAGTGTGAATAAGGATAGATTTTCATGTCCAGAAATGGTCAGGATTGCTTACCTTATGTAGACCTCATATGGGGGCCAATTTCAATATTCCTTTATGCCTTTTACTTCTGTTGTTGTGCTATATAAATGTTATGTAATCATATACTCATCTGTCTGAATCCTGTATATAGCCTGCCAGCTTGCTTATTATTTTCCTCAAAATCATATCTCAGATATCCCCACAGTTTGCTTCCTGAGAGAACAGAAGCTTCATGGCCATATACCAAGGTTGCCGCCAGAAAGACTGGACAATACTATGCTATCAAACTATGTCCTGACTAACAACTCCTCCCTCTCTTTTGTAGTGACTGGTTTCAAGTATATCTGTATGCGTGTAACGGCGGCTACCGTACACCGCCATCGCCTTCCTACTTGCCATTGCAGATCTAGGCGCCCTGTTCAGTGGTGATTCTGATATTTCTACACACTTCCAACACCAGTGCGTGTCATTTCCAGGGATTTAAGGTATTCGTCATGTGACCTGTCAAGCACTTTCATAGACTCAGGAGAGCATCTGTGTTGCTTCTCGGTCCATGTATGGCCTATATCTAATGGTTAATTTGGAAGCAGTGAGATAAACTCAAGGGGATTTTTTTGCCCACCCCAACAGACCAGCCAGCAGCATCCTCCAGCAATATCCATCCGACTTCTGCATTCTGGATGCATGTCCCCAGCATCAGCGAGGACTAAAGTAGCCTGCGGCATACCCCAGTAATGGCTGCCTTGCATATGTGTGACAAGTCCTGGTACAAATGTGTGGCAGGGGTGTAATCAGGGGGGGGGGGGGATATAAACAGATAAGATTGTAATTTGTTTGAATTTCCGCTTCTGCTCTGAATATTAATACATTTGTTAATACTTACTTTTATAGCATTACAACTTATGGCTAGTAGCCAACTAAAAGCTGATTTTTTGACTTGATTGCAAAGCTGTGATCATAGTATCATTATCAAATGACTGTAGATACAGAAAAGAGTTGTGGTAACATTACAAAAAACTCTTGCTTTAGTCAAGTCAAGTCCAAAATCAAGTCGAAAACGTATCAGCCCCTCTTTTTTTAACATTTAAATTATCAGCCCCTCTTTTAATGAAAGCATTGAACCTCAATTCACAATATTGCTTTGCCAATGCTCTGCCAAATTCCGTTTCCTAACAAAGTGACCTTGACCAGAGGGGGATTACTTATGTGCTCTTATGCAGGACTTTACACTGAAAATACAAAAGGCCTAGGGCAACATTAGTGAACCATTGGAACATACTAATTTTTCTTATTTTTCTTATCTTAAGTATAGCTCCTCCAATTTTCAGGTTTAAAATGTAAGAAAGTGCGAAATTGTATTTAAAACATAAATATTGCGGCTCATAAATATATCTTTACATTTATTCTATAGCTAGCTTTGTATCATATTTATCACTCTATAGGATGCATTTTTTTACAGTCAATATTGGGAAACATGTGTGTAATTATAGAACAAAAATTACCCTGAAGGCTGCTGACAGGAGAAGGAGGGAGACAATAATTTTTCTCTGGTTGGGTCTAAAGCTAGCCATACATGTGCCGATTCCATGGACGATCGATCACCCATCCGATCGATTCCGGCGATGCCGCAGGGAATCGGATGTCCGATCGATCGCCCAATTAAGCCTGTCCCTACCACCTTGGGCCACCGATTCCTGGACGATTCCGTGCCCGATCGATCACTTCACAAATGGCAACTCCCCCTGATGTGTGCTGAATCGGATCAGAAAGACCAGCATGTTGGTTCTCTGGCAGATCTGATTCTGGGCCCCATATCGATCGTCCGTGAACGATCGGTCAAGGTGAGCTTCACCCGATTCCCCGACGATCGATTGGCTTGCACGCGCCGGAATCGATCGTCCTGGAATCGGTTGGGAATCTGACCTGTGTATGGCGACCTTAAAAGGCCAGCATCCCATGAGGCAGGGCTTTGTTCCATTCCCTTTGGCCAAGCCAAAAGGCCAGTACTAGGAGGCAAGGCTTTGTTTCAGTCCCTTTTGCCAAGCCAAAAGGCCAGGGCTTTGTTTGTGAAAGATACCCACCCCTCCTATATGTAAATAGCTGTTCATGGGTAAGTTACCAGTACCAGCTTATAAAATGTGACTTTCTATAAGCGTGGTGTGGATATGGGTTCAGTTGACATACTCTACTGCTAGTGTATAGACATATGTTATGGTTCCTTACCTCCTGGCACTGGCCTTTTAGCTGTGCCAGAGGGTGTAGAATCAAGCCTGGCACTGGCATTTAGCTTGGTTGGAGGAGTATATGGTGAATACTGCATGTTCCAGCCCTGTATACTTTGCTGGAACATTCTGTAAATCCTATTATATGTGAATGGCTGTGTCTGTGACTTTTCTCAAAGAGCCAATTAATTCAAGAAGCATGCTGATAGGAGGAGAAAGCAGTATTAATAAAAATGTGTATGCTGCTCCTTGCCCAGGCTAGGGTAATAAAGTGCATTTTGGTAGGCATTCTGGTAGGCTCAATGATGCTGGGTAGAGATCAGAATCACAAGAAAATATTTCAACAAATCTGTTTTTGGAATATACAAATAATCTTGGAACGTACAGAGATATTCTAGATAATGTTAGGCTTCAATTTTATCCTTGAATGAGTTATGCATATTGATGACATCAGACAGCATTGCTGCAATATGCCACCGCCACTAAGAATATCTCCGTATATTCCGTAACCACTCTTGTAAGTTCATGTTGATTTAGCTCAAGTACGTAATAGTAAATAACCCGTCTCTTTTCCTGCCTTCATCTTTATGAAAGTTTATTAAGGGTATGTCACTTGCGTTCAAGATGGATGTTCCTGAATTACACCATTGTTTCTAATTAGCGGTGTTTTTTAATTAACAAAGCTACATGCAAATTACATGAACACAGTTTACTGCATTGCAATTTCACAGGCCGTGCTCATGAATATGGTAATTTGTTTGATTTTATGCCCTCCTGAATTGTCTTTTTGAAAGAAAACACCATATTTTATTGGCAATTTTGTTTTTTTTTATTCCTGTCTAGAATTCCACAGCTAGCATTGGCAGCTACCCGTGTAACAATAAATAAATAAAATATGTTGTCGTACGGTAATAATTTACCACGGATTTACACATTCGGCATGTGATAAAATCATAGCGTGGAATCTCCGCTCACACGACGTGGCTTTTTGAAATTTCAAACTTTATTTATTCTTTTGGCAGATCACAGCAGCTCGCTATGGCCTACTGAGAATTTGTTTTATTTTTATTTTATGACCTGGAACAATTCCTTCTTTTTGTTTTTTAGATTTAGGCATCCGACATTTGCTTGGGTAAACATTTTATTTATTTTCCCAAATAAAATGCTAACATGTTCGTCGCCTCGCATGCAATTACTACAGCTCTCTACTGTGTTTCCTAATTGTACTTGCTGGGGTTGTTGGTTGGAAGCCAACAGTTTTGATGGTTAGTGAATTATCATTTTTATTCGGCTACCTGAAAAAAAAATCATTTGCAGAATCCCCTGTGTAATTAGTAGGACTCATGATTAATTGTCCTGCAAAATTAGCTCCACTGTTGCTTTTATTTCACTGCTTCAAATATTAATTAACGTTAACTTCTTCCCTCCACCATTGCCTCTTTAATATTCAGCGGTGCGGTGAAAAATTAGTCAGGTTTTCTTCCTGCATTAGCTATGCCGATGCTTCGATTGCAGGAATTAGTATTGTGATTTAGAAGATCACACTTGGGTCAGAAATAATTTTTTATAGAAGGGCAAACAAAGCAGCAAGGCATCATGGGAAGGCATTCATGCACTAACTGGAAGTAAATTGTTTAAATAATGATTCATTCCCTTGTGCTTTTGGGTACTATTAGCAAATACGCAAACCTCTGTATGCTTGTGTGCCCAGGAATTGTTTAATAGCATGTAGTTAAAGGGTCTGTGTCAGAAAAAATACAAAGTCCGAACCTTCGGATTCTCAGCCTCATTAGAGTTCCGGAAATGAAAAGGTTGTTTTCTGATGACCCTCCTGAAATAAGATATATAAGACCTTGTACTGTATTTGACTGGAAACAGCACTATGTATACATTGCATGAATGCAAGGATATATATTTACATTTTTATAGATGGTCCTACGGAATGTAACAATAAAGACCTTTTAAATATACTGTGGTGTTCAAGACTGACTAACAAGGTGCCTATAAAGTCCCAGTAGGGCTCTATACATCTGGGAAATTCCCCGATTAGAATTCAATATAAGATATATAAGACATTGAAAGACATTTAAAAGTAATTTATGTTTTATATTTTGTGGCTGCTGTAAATCTGTCACATTCCCATTTATTGTTTACACCTTGTTAATCACAATTTTTATTTTAAGAATTCAATTAGAGGAAAATTGGGGATATATAAAGTACACGTGCCTCACCCAGCAAGGGAAAAATATTAGAAATTCTTTGTTTAGGTCCCAGCCAGGAGGGAAACCTACTGGTGACCCAAACAAAAGCGAGTAAAGGGTTTTTGAGGCACAAACAAAATTCACTTATTTTATTAAAATCATCTTTATTCAGTATATAATGTACAACAAAAAAACAATAATGTTAAGAATGGTTGGTACATACCCTGTTAATGGTTTAACCTTCCGTGTGGTAACAACATACAAAATATACAATTGACAGCAAGGTAGTAATACAATATAGATATGTTTTTAGCTTGCAGTCAGCACTACGTGTTTCGCCCTTACGGGCTTCTTCGGGGAGCACACTGCATAGAAAAACATGCCATCAACATCATCACACTAATTACATTTATTCTGCTGTGAGTTAACATTCAATCATTCCATTGGCTGAGCAATTCAATATATAGCAGCAATAGATAAAAGTCTAAGTACATATATAGATGTAGGAGGGAGAACCACAGCACTTACAGTGGCTTGCAAAAGTATTTGAACTTTTCCACATTTTGTCACATTACAGCCACAAACATGACTCAATTTTATTGGAATTCCACGTGAAAGACCAATACAAAGTGGTGTACACGTGAGAAGTGGAAGGAAAATCACACATGATTCCAAACATTTTTTACAAATAAATAACTGCAAAGTGGGATGTGTGTAATTATTCAGCCCCCTGAGTCAATACTTTGTAGAAGCACCCTTTGCTGCAATTCCAGCTGCCAGTCTTTTAGGGAATCTCCACCACCAGCTTTGCACATCTAGAGACTGAAATCCTTGCCCATTCTTCTTTGCAAAATAGCTCCAGCTCAGTCAGATTAGATAGACAGCATTTGTGAACAGCAGTTTTCAAATCTTGCCACAGATTCTCGATTGGATTTAGATCTGGACTTTGACTGGGCCATTGGATATGGATATGTTTTGTTTTAAACACTTCCATTGTTGCCCTGGCTTTATGTTTAGAGTTGTTGTCCTGCTGGAAGGTGACCCCTTACCCCAGTCTCAAGTCTTTTGCAGACTCCAAGAGGTTTTCTTCCAAGGGTGCCCTGTATTTGGCTCCATCCATCTTCCCATCAACTCTGACCAGCTTCCCTGACGCTGCTGACAGTAGAGCACTGGGGAGCAATCGCTAGACAGCGTGGTGTCAGCTGTTAGGCATGATGCTCGTGCCACCACCATATTTCACAGTGGGGATGGTGTGATGCAGAGTGATGTGCAGTGTTAGTTTTCACCACACATAGCGTTTTGGCATTTGGCCAAAATAAATTGTGGTCTCATCTACCAGAGCACCTTCTTCCACTGTTTGCTGTGTCCCCGCACTGCTTGTTGCTTAAAGCTGGTACTTCTTATGCTTTTCTGTTACCAATGGCTTTCTCTTTCACTCTTCCATCAGGCGCAACTTCGTTCAGTGCCCTAACTAATAGTTGTCGCTAAGCAGATTCCCCACCTGAGTGTAAAGATTTTCTGCAGCTCCGTCTATGAGTGCACCAGGGCTCATGACTGCATTCTGATCAGCGTGCTCTCCTTGTTTGGCCTGTGAGTTAGGTGGAGCGGCCTTGTCTTGGTAGGTTAGACAGTTTGTGCGCATACTCGCATTCCCTTTCTGAATGATTCGCTTGAACAGTGCTCTGTGGGCTGTTCATGGGAGGGAGGTCGTTGGAAATCTTTTTAGCCTAAGCTGCTTTACATTTCTCAATAACTTTCCCTGACCTGTCTGGTGTGTTTCTTTGGACTTCATGGTGTTGTTGCTCCCAAAATTCTCTTAGGCAACCTCTGAGGCCGTCACAGAGCAGCTGTATTTGTTCTAACATTAGATTACACACAGGTGCACTCTATTTAGTCATTAGTACTCATCAGGCAATGTCTATGGGCAACTGACTGCACTTAGACCAAAGGGGGCTGAATACTTACGCACACCCCACTTTGCAGTTATTTATTTGTAAAAAAAATTTTGGAATCATGTAAGATTTTCCTTCCACTTCTCACCTGTACACCACTTTGTATTGGTCTTTCATGTTGAATTCCAATAAAATTGTTTCATGTTTGTGGCTGTAATGTGACAAAATGTGGAAAAGTTCAAGGTAGCCGAATACTTTTTCAAGCCACTGTATGTTTTGCGGTTGGTGTCATATAGGTGGGACAGATTGCGCACACAGCTGTGGGCGGCACAATGGCAGAACAGTGGCTGTGCGACAACTAGGGCACATGCGTCCACGGTGCTGGTGGCCAGAACTCCAGTTCCGGTGCTCTACGGCTCAGCACAGCATGGGGTGTCCTCACACCAGGTAGGATTGGAGCTGCGGAGACACAGGAATGGCCAAGGGTGGCAAAATGGAAAAACTGGAAGTAACAGAGAAATAAAACTAACAAAAAACTGAAGATCACTCCATGAGATTATAGATATACAGCAAAATAAGATAAAGGCAGGCTATAGTCAACATTTCTTAAGGTCCTGTTGGGCAACACATAATCACATGCTGTAAGAGCAAGCCTGTTGTGAAGGTTTAGAGCTAAACTTTCTACTTGGCTCCTTTCTCCTTTTGTATTTGCATATAAGAGACATAAAGAGCAGAGAGGAAATAGAACAGGTAAAGAAGACAAGCAAGGAAAATGTCTAATGGGATGAATTAAGGAGTGGAAGGGCCGCGGGGACCCCCAGGTAGAGAACCAGAATGTCTACAAGTTTCAGAGAGAGGAATTATCATCTGGATGCCTTAGCTTAAATTACAGCTCCCAAACTTACAAATACTCTTCATGCATATCTTCCAGGAGGCTTGCATGTTGTTTATTAGTGATGGCCCAAAAGTTCGCCCGGTGGACAATTCGCGGTGAACATAGCATGTTCGCAGTTCGCAATGCTGGTGAACATTTTGGGTGTTCTACCCGCCCCCTATACCTTAACATGGAAAGTGCGACCCCTCACCCTATAGTCAGGTGGCACAGTACAGCCAGTAACACATTTTTTCTTACTGGAGGATACCCCCCCCTTATTAAAGAATTTGCCAGGTGGCCATTTTACATTTATCATGTGTCTCCAGTACTAGATAGATAGGGAGAGCTGCTGCTGATTGAGGGATGGATGAGCTACTTTGCTATT
Organism: Ptychadena robeensis; assembly: GCA_036250615.1. Lineage (NCBI taxonomy): Eukaryota > Metazoa > Chordata > Amphibia > Anura > Ptychadenidae > Ptychadena > Ptychadena robeensis. The sequence goes on from CM070039.1 coordinate 11,791,097, forward strand.
ATACTCCATCCAGTGATCTGCAGATATAGCTAAGTTATTCTGTTACATGCAGTTCATCATTACTGAGCCACAAAAGTCCTTCTCTGGGGGTAGGGTATGCTGTATTATGTATTGCAGAGAGATCTGACTAAATGTGATGCGCTGCAGAAGGTACTGTCAGGCTGGCAGCCTACTCCAACTTTAATCTAGTTGTGATTTCTGGCCATTAAACATAGGAAAACATCATTTTTAAAAATCCGTATTTTGGGGGAGAAGTTTAGCCATTGATCCCCCCCTGACATGACATTGTCCCGGTGGTCGCACCCTTTTGACTTTTTTTATTGATATTTTGGCTACAAATATGACCTGAAGGTTTGAGATGTTCGCCCTCCATTAAAGTCAATGGAGGTTCGCCACAAACATGCAAACAGCGGGTATTTGCAGAACTTTGATTCACCTGTTCAGGAACAGCCGAGGCTGATGTTCGGCCATCACTACTGTTTATTAATTCTAATTGAGTTGATTCAGTTTAAGATTGGTTCTGGAAAATTCAAAAAATATGGTAAATTGATCCGTAAGGAGTAGGTGATGCACTAGAAGGGAATTTCTGAGGTTTAACATTATGTCAAGAGTATGGTTCCTAATGAGCTATTTGTACTAGTCGAATGAAAACCTATAGAGAACATAAAGAATGCAGCTTCTACTTCTATCAATCCATTGTCAGTGCTAAACTTCTGGCAATGCTCTGTAACTTTTTATATTCTCCCATATGTCTCAATGACAAAAATTCAACTGAACCAGAAGTTGGACTACAGGCTTGCCTTGGTTGTCTTCTGTACTAATGTCACTGTGAGCTTCTCATTGAGAACATTAGCAGATATGAAAAGTCCCTTCTGGAGGACATTTATCATTATCTCTCAGTTGTTGGGAGGGGGTGGCATGGTGCTATATATATCTTCCTGGAAACATTGCAGCGCAAAACCTTCCCTCTGTATTTTTCTCATTAATACACATAGTAGATTTGTTCTTGGAGTTTTCCAAATGTCAAAAAGCATTGATTTGGGGAAACGTGTTTGTATAGAGACAGGTCTAGTTAATACCCACACTTAATACTTAAAAAATTAGGGAGAAAATTGCTAAATAATGCTGTTTGTTGTCTGTCTATTAGATCTCTCTGTCAGATAGCCTTTAGATCTACCAACAACTATGTAGTATAGGGTCCTCTGCGATTGAACACAGGCAGACTTGATGGTTTAGAAAGTTCCTCATATGACATGGTTTTGGTAAAACAAAAGGAGATCTAAAGGAAATCTGAGAGAGAAATTGTGTGCCATGTCATCCTTCCAACAATTTGGTGTTTAATAAACATTATAAGGTCCATGCCATCAGCCCTGCCCAGTTGATTATAACTATAACTTTTTTTACCCATCAAATTATTACATTAATATAAATATATCAATATGTTTTAGTAAATAATTTCTGACAACCAATCAGCTTTCAGTTTACTGTATAAGCTCATCTTCCATGTACCGTGGTTGCTTGGTTAGTTGCAATGGGTTACTGCGCTTTGCCTTGTTGAAAAAGGCTGTAAGTGTAACTGCGCAGGAGTCCATGTAACCCTCCAGGTTCAGTGACTTTTGCAGAGCAATACATTTCATGGCGTTGAGAGCGATGAGTGTTCACTTGTGCATTTGCCACAAGTTTCCTTCCCATTCGGTCAGATTTATAGCCGGTTTCTTCCCTCATAACCTTTGAGGCTTACAACAAGCAAGAAGACTCTGACAGCTTTATTTCTCAAATGCTTAGGCCTGCCAGATTTGAGGTTAGCGCATGACTGTTCGCTGCGTGTTTAAAGAGATTCCATGTGCAAAATATTAAAGATTTCCTACTGTGAGGAAAAATATGTACGTTCGGTTAGATGAAGAAGAATGAAAACAAACAGTGTGTGTGTGGCAATGTATAAATACAGAATATCCCAGTAACAACTGGAAGTCATGGATAAAGGCATGCAGGACAATGTCTCCTCTATCCAGATGTAACTTTTATAGCCAAAGGTTGGAAGGTGTTTGGCATTAAAACACTGCACTGCCAACACAGGTTCTGTAGGTAGTCCCAGTAGGTGAACGGAGTCTCATAATTCTCATGCACAATGCAGGACCACAGAGCAGCAGATCCATGGGATCAGTTGTATGGAGGAGGAAGCTTCTCGGAGTTGTATAAAGAAAAGCTGTGTCAGCCAAAGCCAAAAGTTTATTATAAGTTTAAGTTTTACAATGAGAACTGTTTCTTAATCTTAGAAGCTCCAAATTAAACACCTGGGTAGGAATAATCTAAACAGATGTAGGGATAGGTGATCCAAGCATTTGAAAGCAAAAGGCATGAAGGAGAAAATATGAGCAGAATAAACTTTGCAATGGTCTGCTGTCTAATGCATTCCAAAACTAATGCAGCCGTCCCCAGCCGAACTAATGGGATCGGGTTAAAATTTACCGCCCTGTCGGATAACGGTGCGATCCGACGGGACGGCTAATTTTAGCACAATCCTCGTTGGTTGCTGCATCCAATTCCTGTACGACCCGATCCTTAAGGGATGCGGGAGCGCGCACGGCATCGGATCGGGGATTGGATCGTGCAGAAGTTGGAACGTGTATGCCCAGCTTAACATATGACTAGCATACATAAATGAGAGACCTTTCACAGAGTGTGCTCTGTTTTTTAACTCTACGTAGGAAAAGTCAAAGGAAATTTAGATGTAAATAAAAACAACACAGTGAATAATAACACAATCCCATACTTACCGATTTTATTAAGTAGAAAAAAGTGGGTTAAATATTAAGTATAATGTCTTACTGTCTACCACTGCTGAGGTTGAGCCAAGTGTGGTGATAAAATAAAATTTTTAGCCAACACATGTAAACTCCCTTATACCTACTGTTTAACTCTGTGAGACTTTACAGACTGTGTTGTATAAACAGTGTTAAGGTAACTGTAACAATTATCTAGTCATAATATTTTCTCAGTATTATAATAGTGCTATTGATGGCCCAATGTGGAGACTTCAAGCGGTTTTACACTCAAAATAAAAAAACACACATACATTAAACAGACACAATACTCACCTGTCAGCAGTTCAGATGCTGGGAAACTGCTACACAAAAAACCCCCACACTAAACTGTCTTCACTTGCTTGCAGATGGAATGCTAGCATCTTGGCTCCTGGCATCTGCACACTTCCGCCCACACTGACCCCCCCCCCCCTCCATCTCCTCCCCTCTCCATTCGGAGATTGGAGCTGCATAGACTCGTAGGGGAGGGAGGGTTTGTAAAGAGGGGGAATCATCTGCTGATGATTTCCTGCCTGGCAGAGATCTACCAGACACCACTTCGGCTGCCTATGCGAGACGTAATGCAGTGGGAGGGGAGCACTCCTGACAAGCTTCTCTCCAGCTGTCAGTAGAAGATTTGTTTACTACAATTAAGGATCTCAGCATTATCGGATTAACTGCAGCTGATAATGCTGAGTGACCTCCCAGGTGGTAGGTCGGCTTTAAGGTTTATCCATCTGAGATCACTTTCTTATAATCTGAAAGCTCAGAACATTTCCTTTTACTTATATATTTAAGGGGTTGCAAATGGTCACCAATAATCTATAATTGCATGCTCTTATTCCATGTTTTTGCGTAGAGATGTCTTGTTGCCACAAAAATTCCCTTGTAGCACCTCCTTTCAACATAAGGGTGGTGTATAAGGTTGAAATTTACATCCCCATTACAGCCTGCGTATTTGTAGTAAAGCACAGCACAAAAAATTATCTTAATAGGAATTCATATTCATAATCAAAAAGGACAATAACCATACAGGGTAAGAACTACATCTGTGTAAGTAAACATCAACAGTTATGATAGCTTTATTATCTGTACCGTTGATGAGGGCCCAGGATAAAGCCTGTTCTCATTTCATATTTGCCATTGGTATTTGATTTCCTGCTTTTCACAAGAAATGTGGTTCCTCAAAGGGCCTAGCTGACTAATCTAATATGATTAATGAAAGATTAAGGTGAAAAAATACCTCTACAAACAAATATTCTCACATATATTCAACTCAAACTATCATCTGTTGTCTAAAGCCTTTGGAATCTTATGAACAATCTTATGATGATGATGGATTTTTATGATAGGAAGATGTCAATTAAATGTAACTTACATAGTCTTATTTTGATGGGGGGGGCTACTTACCTACCAGTAAGTAATTTAAATGTTGAAGGAAACCAGAGTGCCCAGACAAAACCCACGCAGACTCAAGTAACATACAAGCTCCTGCACGGGCTGCGATTTGAACCTGAGCAGCAACATTCCATTGAATTCCCAGGTGCCCAACCTGTGGCTGGGGACCACATGTGGCCCTTTGGGGGTTCTTTGGCGGCCACCCTTGGTTCTTCCCCAAAACCTTACTGTTATTTCATAGGCCATAGGAACGAACCTGTCCACCGATCCCTGACTGACAGGTCCTCGTCTGAAAACTTCTTAGAGTGGGAAGAGGAAGAGAGGCGATAAACTTACATGATAGGGTACATAAAAGCCAATCAGCTACCCAGATGGTGCCTGAGCAAGTCCCTCTCCTCTTCTCCTGGGGCATCAGCAGACTGGCGAGTGCCTATGCTCCCTCTATTTCACAAATGAACGGGGGGTAATTGTATAATATATATTGCGGCACATAACCTTGGAATAGGGGCATATAACCTTTATAAGCCGTGTAGGTGCGGCCCTTTAGTGCTGCTGAGGGCTGCACTTGTGGCCCTCCATATCCACTTAGTTGGCCACCACTGATTTAATAGATGGTACAACATTCTCTGTTTAAAGAAAAGTGTTATAATTGCAGAGGAAAGTTTTCAGGCACAACTAAGCCCACATTAGGCTGATCTATATGCTGATCTGTTTAGCAGCAAATAAATAGATACAAAAACCAACTCTTGGCTGAATACCAAACCAATGGGATTGCTAGAGAAGAATTACCTAAGGTCCAAATCTCATATTTGTTTTCTTTTATTCAAACAAAAGGAAGAAGAACTTTTAAAAACTAAGATAAGTCAACACAATGTTAAATGGATTTGAAATATGAGAATTTAATTATCCAGCCAACATACAAAGGTAGTGTAGTGTTGACTGGAATCACCCAGGAGCCACAGAGTTTTTCTAAAAGCAGGTGCATGCTTCACCCCAGACCAATCTCGGACATTACACTCCTCCAGCAGGGCGCCTGCCAGACTAGCCAGATTAATTTCGGTGCATGTACCCCCTGGTTGCGGCAGCTGAGGATGCTTACTACATCCATTGCCAATGCCCTGCTCCTGCTAAGGGCTCTGAAGGAGGCATGCTGCTTATTCATCCCTGACACACTGTCTGAGGATGCATACCTGCTCTCAGCCTCTCTGGATACAGGAAGACAATGTCCATGCAAGCTGGTTTAGGGGATTCACTTTTACTAGTAGGGAATATGTTTTTCAATTGTCATCACCCGTCAGGCAGGGATGGGTACAAGGCTTTGGTGCTAAGTCACAGTCTATTAAACCAGCTGCTGCAAGGCTGTGCTCTTACCCAGGGGTACAGGAGAGGCAAACAGTCCACTGAAATCAAGCTGGATGGTAGCAGGGGTGTTCCTCATTCTCAAACCCTGGTAGGGCCCCTACCGGAGAGCGGACCCATTTGGATGGTCAGGGACAGGAGTGCTACCTTTCCCCGACTGATGGCTGCCCTTTGGAATCAGAGACCAATATCATACATCATGGGGGCTAGTAGTGGTCATCTGACAGTTAAGGGCAGCAGAGACCCCGAATCGAATCAATAATATTGAAATGTTTTTCAATGGTCATGAACATATACCAATTAAATGGTTTATAATATAACTATCTAGGAATACCATTATCTTTGGAGACTCTTATTTACAGTTTCAGGGAGTTGTGATAGGAGCATATTGTACAATATCGTATGGCAATATAATCAATGTACCCACATTTTTGTGGTACCGGTTCATTGATGATGTGTTGATATTCTGGACATATATACTGTACAGTTTATAGAGCTTCTTCAACCTGTTCAAAATTGAAATGCTAATGGCCTATCACAGTGTACACTTTTTTATGTAAAACTTATAATGACAATGGAGATAAAAACCACACTGTTTGTAAAAAGGTATCTGGAAATATGATTCCATATGCATCATCATTCTCATTTGTGATTTCTTACAAAATAATACTTATAGCCTATATTCGAGAATTAAGATATAGGTAATTGAGTAATAGTGTTGAGCTCGAATATTCGAATGCCGAATATTTTTTGCGAATATCGGCAATTCGAGAATTCGCCAATATCTCGGCGGATATTCGCAATTCCGAATATTCGCAATATGGCCATGTATTGCGAAAATAATATTCGCATTGCGAAAATAAACATAGCATGTGACCATTCATTTTAAAGATTTTCGCGATGCGAATATGATTTTCGCGTTTGCGATTATGATTTTCGCAATCCATGGTATTACCGCGAATATTCACATTTCCGAATATAGAATCGAATATTAGTAGAATTATTCGTGAAATATCACGAATTCGAATATTGCCTGTGCCGCTCATCACTATTGAGTAATCCTTCTTAATAACTAAATAATGAAGGTACTTTTAGAGGCACTTCATCACCGTAGTGTGCCTCTATAAAGATAATATTTTGTTTTCTTCTTTTTTTTTTTTGTATTTTTAGCTTTTGCTTTAACACATTTATAATATGTGGGACATGTTAGAGGTTTTGAGTTAAATAGCATGGAGAATATCTTGTGGTGGGGTAATCTGTATGAGGATCTATTGGTGATTATAGTTTGGGGGTACTACTAATAAAGTATATTCTAGCAATGTATTCATTGCTTTTTAGAATTTGTATAAAAATATGATATTGATACTCTATTGTATAATATAGTATGACCGTCTTAACATGGAATGGTGAAACCTAGGCTCTTCTTAGTGCTGTGTATACAAATAGCGAATGTATTGACCTATTCATTTAACTGTAGTAAATTCATTACCTACCCATTGTTATGTGCTTTGTGCATGTTATGATGGTTCCTTTATGTAATAAAGGTATTAAAAGTCGTATATGTTTTGATATTCAATGGCTGTGCACCTTAATACCTTATATATAAACAAGTACAACTTCAATCTAATAACTCTATATAGAGGTTAGAGGGATGGTGCATTGTTCAAAATCTTTTTCAATACAAGAGGGTTGAGATCATACCTGTCAATTTCTGTGGACGGGAATACGGGGTGTGACATCACTGCTGGTTTTCGGCTAGACTCTTCCACGTTCCAGATGGCGGAAGTGACAACTTTTGGTGTTGGGAGCTTAAAGTCCCCTTCCTTCTATTAAGTTCCTACCTAACTCAGGAGGTAGAGGGCATTACTCTCCCTAGTAATGTCCCACCCGTACATCATATACAAGGGGGGGGGAACGAGGCAGAATAACACCCCTCCCTCTAACTAGAAAATCTGAGATATTGTCTAGGAAAGCCACATAAAAAATGCGACTTTCCTGGCCAAAACTGGAGGGTTGACAGGTAGGGTTGAGATTCATAATTTGATTAATTTATCAGTATTGTAAAATACCATTTTATCTGCAGAATCTAAAAATGTTTTCCTCATTGGGTAGTTTTGGGGGTTTATACACCCAGGGTGCTTTCTTAATTTAAGGATGTGAGGGTCATTAGTGAACTTTGGCAATTATTTTCAGTTGGCTGATCCCAGTGAATAAATAACAGGTGACTTTGGGGTCATAATCCTCAGTTCTGTTGTTATCTGCTTTTAATTATTACTAATTATAATGTTTTGTTTTATTGTCCTATTTCAATTGTTACTTGTATGTATTTTGAATTGTAATATATTATTGGTAATTGATAATAATATTTTTGAATGAATGTATATGATTATGTGATTTCTTAGGATGTTTTCCAGGTTTTGTATCACACCATTCAGTTACTTGATGATAGATATACATTCAGTGTCCTGAACCATGATTTACATGAGATTGGCTGAAATATGTCAACACTTCGGTGGACATTTGACAAATAGGGCCCCACTCAATCAAAAAACTAAACAATTGCCTTCCCATATACTATAACATGACTGGTCATGTTTTCACTTTGGACCATCACCCATACAGTTGGGTGTAGACTGAGTTCATGTTGGGTCAGGGTTACATTCACCACCCCTTTCCATATCTGACAGTAATTCAGAATATACACGTAGATCATCTCTAATGTGAAGAGTGCGGTTAATATACGATAGCTCATAACGTCTTTATTATAATGCATTTATAATGTTTTATGGCGACTATTCTCACACTCAGTATTTAGTGTTTCTTCTCTATTCGAATTGAACACTTGGAATAAAATGTGGTCTTATCAAGTACTATAGCTTAAGGGAAAATAAAATCTGTTCTCACAGTGTTCTGGCAATTCTATAAACTGCATTAAGGGTTGAAGCGATTGCCTTAATGTCAATTAAGTTATTAATAAAGCCAATAATGACATTCTGGTTGGCATATTTCACATTTACTTTTAATTCTTTACAGTGAAATCACAGCTTATCTGTAACATGGATTCAACTTGGCAAAGAGCCTATGACATTAGCATAGTGTTATAGAAGTGAGTAGTAGTGTCATACTCAGAAACAAATGTATTAATATAAATGTATTTTAGAGATTTTTAGAGTGTGTCTTTGAAGATTAGAAAGTTGTTACTAAATTATTATTATTACTATTATCATCATCATCATAATTATGTGTATTAGTAACAGTGCTGGCAATAATGATATTATTACACAAAACAATGGAAAAACAGTAGTGTTATTATTAGCAGTATCTTTTCTCAGGTGAACTCTTAAATCGTAAACCTTTAAAATGTAACATCAAAATGTATCAACGCATGTACCTGCTTTCCTTGGCAGGGTGGCCAATAGAGATGGTCAACTGTGGCAAAATTAGGTTCACTGAAAATTTTGACCCCCCATCTCTATAATATTTTTAAAGTTGACTTACCAAAAACACATTTATATGTTAAAACTTTAAAATTATTATATGTAAAAATTTAATGGAAGTCTTACTGACCTCTTCCCATTCCGAAAGGAAAAATCCCCAACTGCTATTAAAAAATAAAAAACTTAACCCCCCCACCCAAAATTAAATAATGTGTTTATTTTTACATATAAAAGTTTTTGGGGTTGTTTTTTTTTTGAGGCAGTTGGTGTTGTTTTGATTTTTGTTAAGCCTTTAGGAATGGGTAGAAAGAGGGAGACCTCTATACTCATTCCATAAGGGCGGTATGTTAAATTAATTTATTAATATTTATTTAACAATAATTTGTATGGTTAAAGTTATGAAAATAATAACAATAAATTATCTTGAACACAATTTATTATATCTGTTTGATAAGTGTAAAAAATACCAAACATGTCAATAACAGTGGTCAATAGCTCACACTCATTGGTAAGAAATTAATCCATCAATATGGAAGGTCTTCAGTAGTCAGAGATAATGAAGCTCTCACAATAAAGGGGTACAGGCAGCAGAGACGAGGTATTTCCAACTTTTAAAGTTAATGGAACAGAATTTGAATGACAGGTTCACTTTAAATCTTGGAAAATGTAAGTTATAATGATAAAAATTTTAATAATATTTGAAACTTGAATTGAATTTGAAAATAGTTACGTTGAGAGCCTTTATTTGGTCAAAGTCCAAAAGGAATAAGGTTATTTACTAAGCTGATGAAACCACTGTTGGGCCTTACACTGTACTGTTTGTCTTTATAAGAAACATTGGACCATAGAACACACATAGGTTTTGAGGAGGAAAAAAGAAATAATATTCTGAAATAAATGCATGCTAAATTCTTAACTAAATATACAGAATATTTTAATAATAATGCGTTGTTTGTTATAACAAGAGCATGTTAGTTTAGAACATTAGGTAATGATACACTAATAAATTATCTATTATACCTACAAGCCCAACCATTTTAACTTCAAACTGAGACATTGTGGTCAGTAGGAATGCTGACTTGTACATCATAAGGCCCCCATACACCTTACAATCTTTCCATACAATTTCTGTACAATCAACTTTTGTTCTACCAAATCCAAGTAATATGAGGATCTTTGCAATCCTTCCAATCACTATGTATTATATCAAGGAGGCCACTATACTACACAGTTGTTGGTAGATCTAATGGAAATTGTATGGATCGATCTTAAGGTGTATGGGGGGCTTAAAGCACAGATGGGATCTTGTGGGCAGTGCACTCAGGCAGACAAAACTACAAGCTTCTATTGCTGCCCTCCAACATGCCACATGCAGACGCATACATACATACATACATACATACAAACATATAAGACATATAGAAAGACACATAGATAGACACATGTACACAATACACACAGAAAGAAAGACACACAGGCAAATACACACTTATATATATAATCTAGTAACTCACTGTTTCTTCTTACTATTGAGCACTCTATGGATGATCCTTGTGACAGGAGAATGATGGACTGAACCCTCTCTGTTTTCATACTGACAATATATGGATATTATCAACTTGTAAATAATATTTTTACATTTAATCATGTGTTGTCCTTAATTAGTGTCATGTCTAAGATTTACTCTTGATTTTATCCTGTGCAAAAAAATTAATCTAATGGAATGGTTTCTTAACCCCCTGGGCGTTACGGGCTTTCCGTGCTTTTTTTTATGGCACAAAAAGCTGCTGCTCGGGCAATCGCGGAGGAGTACACTGTAGCCCGCCGTGATTGCCGGCTCTCTTCTACACACCCACACACGGCCTTTCTACACTCTCTTCTACACACACACGGCCTTCTACACACGTCCGGTGTCAATTAGACACCGGTGGTGTGTGGGGAGAAAATTGACGCCCCCTCCATTAACATGGAGGTCTATGGCGCCGCCCCCTTTGGCGTCACTGACGACGCTGAAGACACAGGGTCGCTAAGACTCTGTGTGCCTGCAGCTATGGATAAATGCTGTAGGCACACAGAGATTCGCGATCAAACTGCGCCCGTACTGGCTTCGGGCATAACGCCAAGTAGGTTCATTTCTTCTACTTTTTCATACCACTTACAAAGCAACACATATCCAATTTCATTGTGCCTACACACTTATTTTAATAAATTCCAAATGTGTTACCATATTGCTTTGATTGACCTTGCCAGTCAATTAAATGAACTGATTAAATTTAAATGTAATATATAGACTCTCCCATGGCCTCATCATTAGAGGTTAGAGGATCCATTATGGATGCATTAAAGGTTGCATTTGTGATGTATCAATTTTTTTGTGTTTGGTTTTTTACCATGCAACACATTGTAAAACACATAACATTGTGTTTCAACTGACTCGAATCTATTACATTTTCTATGGGTGCATCAATGCACCCATACTTGCATTGGCTTACATTGTGTCAGGGCCAAATTTCAAATAAAGCATATACAGAGCCTAGTTGAAGCCTGTCATGCCAGAAAGGACATGAGAAAGCCTGGTGCTCGGGGAGCAAGGGATCAGGTAAGTAAATGCCATATTTAACAGACTCCCCCACCCCCAGACTTGAAGACATTGAAGTTTAACTTTAAACAGTGAACAAGATCTCAAATGACAGACTGAACCCTCTTATGTTTTCATAATGACAATATATGGATGTTATAAATGTGTAAATAATATTTTGACATTGAATCATGTCTTGTCCTAAATTGGTGTCATGTCTAAGATTTACTCTTGATTTCTATTCTGTGCAGCTTTGAACTTTTGTGTATTATCCTCCTGACCAAGTACTTTTTATATATAGATATTTCTACTATGGTTTTCTAAGTCAGGCTGAGTGGGGTCAATTTAAAAAATGCCCTGAAGATATAAATCTAGGTAAAGATTGCAAAAAGAACCACAAGATGAATCAAACAAGTTACTATACAGTACAGAGGCTTTGATGTGGTGTCTGCGTAAGAGAAAGGTTTAATAAGGAGTGGATGGGGTCACTGTCTCATCAGACTGATGGCTGCAATGTTTATACAGAACAGAATTTATGGATCTACACACCAAGCCACCCTACGCAGGGTCACAGGGGTGTGTTATATTTGTACAGGCATTTGCTGAATGTCTAGGGCCCTAATGCATTTTAGCACATAGAATAGGAATTCCTATTCATAGTAAAACTATTAGCCTAGTACCAGTATCTAATATCCTTGGTAATAGCTTATCTAATATCATTATTGAGCACATCATTATTAAATACGTCATTTCCTGGATTTTTTCCAAATTTTTCAGAATTCTTGTTTAACCACCCTAGCGTTCGGGACGGCACCATCTCGTCCAGCGCTGCTACTCCCACAATCGCACTGGACGAGATGTGCCGTCCAGTGAACATCGGGGCATTGGCAGTGCACACTTATGGTTTGGCGGTGTCCCCGATGCAACATGCCTGCTTGGATCCTCCTGCTCCCCCCCTCCGAGTGACGTGATGACGTCACATCGGGGAGGCGGCAGGAAATTTAAAAGTAAATCGCACTAAAGCAGTTTTCTATGAAGAATACTGAATACTTTCAATGTGCTTCTATGTAATAAACATCGCCAAAATAAAGTCACTGGTGCCCCAGATGTGACCATTTGCAGTAACCCTCTCTTCCCAGGTGTGATTTCATCACACCAGGTTAGAGAGGGTTAACTGCAAATGGGCACATCTGGGGCACCAGAGACTTTATTTGAGCAAGATTTAGTACATAGCAGCATAGCTTTGTGCCCTGATTTCTGTGTTTTTTTTCATTATTTTTATTAAAATATACAGTATATATATATATATTTTACATAATTGTTTGTTTCAAACATTATTATATTCAGGATGTCTATTAGACCCTTGTACGGACATATTTTGGGAAGTTACAGGCCTACAATATAAAGAAAAATTTTTTTACTTTTGGTACAGAAATCTGGACCTCAGCAGTGCGCTAGGGAGGTTAGAGACGAAAATTTTGCTTAACTCTTTAATGCCATACTTACGGGTCACAACATCAAGTATTTAATGGTTAGAGACGAAAATTTTGCTTAACTCTTTCATGCCATACTTACGGGTCACAACATCAAGTATTTAATGCTCAATGCAAATCCTATGAATGCTCATTTGATTCAGACTAACATGGCTTGGTTTACTTTGTATGTGGTTGCACAAAGCAATGCATCATACCATGAGTTCATCATGTGACTGATTATGGTACTTTGGTTTGGACTTCACACATTACATACACAGAAGGTGTCAGACAAATTGTGAGGTCAAGTAATCAACAAGTAAGTAACTGCCAGATGACAGATCATCCCTAATACTACTGATGTTCTCGAAACTGGCTTTTCCCTTTATTTCTGTATTTGTCTAATTACAATGTTCAAGGTCAATTTCCCATCTCAATAGGCATGCTACATTTTAGTGTGGGATGTACTTGATGGCTGCAAGGATTCCCCTCACGCTATCCCTTGTTCTACAGACCTAAACTACATTTTTTCTTAGTGATCAGGGTCATCTTGATGGATAGATCTGTCCAGCATATGATGTCTGTTCAATGGAGCTGCCATCTTTTTTTCTGAAAACTTTAAAAAATTGCTCATTAATCTGACCCACATGCAATGACGAAATGACATTCCAATGTTGATAGTAATAGTACGGTGTGCCAGTAGGCAAGGAGAACAGTCATGTTCTGTGCAAAAATGTATGTGCCAAACTGTCTTGGTGAGAGAAGTCCACTAAGGTTTAATTTTCAAAGTGTTAACAAGTTCTGCAACACGTTGTGGGTGACATGAGGCAGAATGGGCACAACCTTACAGAGCAAACTGCAAACTCCAAAACATTTTGAAAGAATGAGGTCTTTTGGATCTTTAACATTATACATTTACAATCCATTGCTGAAATGCAGGTGTTGTTTCATCAGTGAATCCCAATACACATGGTGTGTAGTTTAGCTTTTGCCATTACAAGGTCATGGAGGCCCAAACGTAGAAACAGATCACACAGAGGTTGTGCAATTTTGTGTGTTTTGCAAAATGCATTCCACAGTGCGTTAATAGCCGTTTCCCCCTCCATTTATATTACTAAACAAGAATGGCAATGCACATCGAAAATGTAAGTGTGTAAGAGCTCCTAACCTCCCAGACTTGGGCTAGATTTTCATTAATAATAATGGTCACCCCAAGCTACACTCGGGGTAGCTTACCTACCTCAGCCGTGCCTGTGACATCCCTCTGAGTCACAGCAATGTGGGCTCGTCTCTGAACCCACCTCCCTGATGTCAACGATGACAACCAAGAGTTGGGGGGTAATTTTATTACAGACATAGGAGTCCCATGTCCTTAGGCAATGCATTTATAAGAATGTGCAGAGGAGGGAGAGCAGGCAGAAATAAAAACAGGTTATATGGAAATCAGTTTTTCTTACCACATTCGGAAGCAATTTACTGCAATATTGGGGCCACCTGGTGGTTTTTTTTTTCCCAATAAATGTTTATTAGGTAAAATGCAGAACAAGTAAACAATTACAAGCATGGGGGTAAATGAAAATATAGGGAGAGTGAAGGGGGGGGGGGGGGGTTGGGGGTAATCCCCATGTCCAGTGTCCCTCAGGAGGCACTGTGAGCAACAAAAATAACACAACAAACCAAATATGGACACCGGGTAAGGTTAATCATCTCTCTTTAGCATAGGTCATAGTGGCTGCAGTCAGAGGGTTACCTAAACTGTGATGGCATCCTCCAGAAAAGACTTATCACACTAATGACAAGACTTGTCTGAAGTCACTAGTAAAATGTAATTACTGTTTATTTAGTTGTGAATGCTTTCATTTCATTTATTAGATTTTCTATGTAAAAAGTAAACTAAAGACTATAAACAAATTAAATCTAAATCTAAACAAAAATAGATATTTTCACCACTTTTGGCTGTTGTCATCTTCCTGGATTGCTAAACCACGTGTGAAGAAATCTCAATTAGGTTAGTGTGGTCATCTTGCAGATCCAGGGGCAGACAGCACTAAGCAGAGGAGGTTCAGGCCATCAGTCCTCATTGACATAATCTTACTGTTTTATGTTCACCAGACTGGGCACCTCACTCCATTTGTTTATCTTGTCAGGATGGTGGAGGCAGGCTAAACCACTCGATGGTGCTTGAATCTATCCCATACTACTTCTCTGGATCTCTGCTTTTCTGATAAAGAATCCACAGTATGCTAACGATGGCCACTTATCTCTATGACTAAGCCCCTAAGGGCGTGAAACATGTAAATCTAGCCATACATGGTTCAATTGACATCAAATCGATCATCAATTCGATAGAAGTTTTCGAT
>CM070039.1:11806604-11824387 GCA_036250615.1 Ptychadena robeensis
ATTGATCGAATTACATTGATTGTACAGTCAATTGAACCATGTGTGGCTAGCTTAAGAGGACTCCTAGGGAATAGGTTTTTTAAACTGTTCAAGCTGATGTTTGAGTTTCGTTGGAAATAAAAGACTTTTGGATTTTATTCCCATGTGCGGATTGCTTCGTATATGCATAGACTGTGAGACTTTGGAAACTAACATGGCAACTCAAGCACTGGTGCAATCAATCGCAATCTAATCAGGAGCCCAAGAGAAGGTCTGTGTGGTTCTTGGAGGGTCACTGAAAGAGAGTGATTTTGAATTATAATGATGGCCACCACCAAGGTTTTGGCCTGTATTGAAAGCCACACCAGATTATAATATTAGTATCCAACACCAGCTTCTAATCTGACAGCGCTCCCATAGATATGATTTTAGCACAATCCAGGCCTGTACCTCTGATGGTCACATAATTCGCCAACCATAAGGTATGCCCCTGGCTGCAATATAAATGTTTTCAAATGGTTATGTAAATGAAACAAAATTGTAATAAAATCAGTTTTCCTCATGCTGTCAGGCTGTGGACACAACCCATTTGCTCACTTACAGCTCAGTATTCCCACTTTAAAGTTGAATTAGGAAATGAATGGCTGGACCTAAATGTTAAGTGCTTTATTTGCTGGTTTCAGCAGTTGTGGTGAGAAATGACCAAACTTGATATACTGAATGAATCTGTCTGTAACCTTCACGTGTGTGAGTAAATACTTCAGTTCTGTAGACACAGAGTGCTGTCCTAATGACTTCCTGTCAAAAGTCACTAAAGACAAGTTTTAGAGTATCTGGAAAGATGAGACAGTTAACAGTTGATATGGTCAGTTTTGACTGGATTAGAAAACGGCAACAGATATTTCTTTCATGAGCAATCCTGGAGAAGCGAAGCAAGAGAGTGAGAAAAAGAGAACAGACTGGCTTTTCCAAGGCTGAACCCTTATGGTTGTATATACAGAGGTGTTTCACTGTCTGCGCACGCACCATGTTGGGGAAAAAAAATGCAGTTAACCACATTGTTATTTACATGGCACAGAGCCAACCTATGTCTGATGTGGGGAGCGTCCATTGAAAATCAAGGGGCACGTCCCACATGAAGTGTAAACGGCAGTGTATTGGTCACGTTATGCCATTATAAATATACTCGCATTCTGTACTGTAGGTGGTCAACATCCCAAAGTAATTAGCAGCTAATTAGGGTGAGACTATCACCTAAAAAATTCCCCCTGATTTTGACTTTTAGGCCCACAAATGCAGTAATCAAATATCAAGAACTAAATATTACATTTAATGTTTATTATACATATTTTAAAAGCATATAAACACGATTATCACAGCAAATGTGGCGATATAATGCAGAGAAACCGCCCAATGATCAAATTCAGCATGGAACATATAGCATATGCGGACAGGGATTCTACAGGGGTACACACTGAATTGCTGGGATTATCCACTAAACCATTGGCACAAGGAGGTCAAGCATCCTCTGTATCATTTTGCCCAATATTCTGCCATGTACATGTCAATGGAACAAGCCCATTGAGTTTTTGACGCACCTTGCATCAGACATGACGCGGTATTTTATGTGACACTCCTGTGTACAGGCACGTCAGAGCTCCATTACTTGAAATGGCCATTGTTGCTTCTATGTATTTTTCTCTGTCTCGGCGCATTGGCCAAACTCAGGGAAACAACCAAGTGGAGTTTTAGCCTAAGGCTGGCATTCTGACCACCACTGTAAG
The DNA here is from genome assembly GCA_036250615.1 of Ptychadena robeensis. Classification (NCBI taxonomy): domain Eukaryota; kingdom Metazoa; phylum Chordata; class Amphibia; order Anura; family Ptychadenidae; genus Ptychadena; species Ptychadena robeensis. The sequence goes on from CM070039.1 coordinate 11,808,368, forward strand.
GGGTATGGTGGCCACCAATAATGGAGCATTTTTTCTAGTGACACCCAGCAAATGTTAGCCTCAAGACTCCAGAAAAACTCAAAGATGTTTAATTATTGAAAAGTTTTTAGGGTTGCTATTCTGACCACCACTGTAAAGGACCATTAGGCGGCCACCAATGATGGGGCATTTTTTCCAGTGATACCCATATACCAGGGTTTCCACAAGACTCCAGAAAAATGACAAAGGTTCCCGGGGTAAAGGGAAATAATTGAGAAAAGCTGAATTGTACCACAGAGTGCTAGAGGTTCATCGTTGCACTGCCAGTCTCCCCTATCCTATCGCATGATCTTTAAATTCATATCTGTTCTCTAACAATTTTTGCTATGATAACATTCAGTGTGAAATAGTGCTGCTGATTTTATCAGCGCTGAATTCCTAGGCACGTCCTTCGTTGCTTTTTATTCTAAACTATTACAGTTTGGCCCCATAATTGCCTTTCACTCAGGAAAATGTCCTTTTTTCATACTGAATAAATCAGTCTGTTTAATATTGTAGATTTATGAAGAGTTCCTATGTTTTTGCAATTTTATTGAATCCATATATATAGAAGTCTAATAAAACATACTCTAGCCAGATGAAAATACGGCGGAAGATTTTGTTTTATGAACGCGCCATAATTTTTATGTTCAGAATTGTCTCGGTTTATTAGGGCTATACATATTGAAGCATCTGTATTTAAAATATTCCACGTAAGACACGGGCAGGCTCTGATTTGCCAGATAATGGCGATAGGTCAGATAGCTTATTAGGTCATTGGATGCTGAATTAGGCTTATTCTTAATGTAAATAATTGCAACCTATAACATATTTTTTTTTTACTTGAGACTTACTACCCATATAATCATGGCTCCCTGCCTGCTAATATTTCCAGTGATACAGTATGATCAATGCTGTGGAAAAACATTTATTATATTTCTTCCAGCTACTTAGAGACATTACTGAATTATGGGTATCGCAAAATGAATCTGGAATGCATTCCTCCTTTATGTGACGTTTTTACAGTCTTCATTTCGGCTCCGAAGCCTCCAAGCTCCAGTGAATGCAGTGATCCCTTTCTCCAAAGTGCCGCGGGGGTAAATGGTGCCTTCCTTTTCTATTTCTTTCCTTTTCACTGCATTCCCTGTGCTCTGCTTGCTGTGTACTTTCATTTGCTTTCATCTGTAGAGCACAAGTGACAGCACCAGTAAAGGGAAACTGGTACATTTCAGGGAGCATGTGTATTATTGTTATTGGTCAATTCCACCAAAAACTAAGATTTCAGCGTTCAGCGTTCAAAATATCTAGGAAGTTCTTATATGTCTCAGTGGTCTCCCTGCACTCCTTTACCCCCACCATGGGGAAGTGTCCTTTCCTCTCAGCTGGACTTTACAGTTATTTTTTTTCACATTATGAATAATGCCTTGAGGGCATCTGACACCAATAATGGCTTTGTCATGGCTGCTGCAGTTTGCCGGAACTATGAATTCTGGTGCAGATTCCTCATTGCAAGCATCATAACGTCACCTATGAAGCCATCAGTGACTAGTGGGCAGATCATCAATGGAGATGTGGTAATATCATTGTCCAGGAATGCTGAGCAGGAAGCCCATTGCAGATATGTGAGAAGCAATTATAGCTGCTCTCTGCATTCTTAAAGCGGACCTACCACCTGGGAGGTCACTCAGCATTATCATGTGCAGCTAAGCCGATAATGCTGAGATCCTTGATTGTAGAAAACAAATCTTCTTCTAACAGCTGGAGAGGTGCTTGTTAGGAGTGCTCCCCTCCCACTGCATTACGTCTCGCCTGGGCAGCCGAAGTGGTGTGTGGGATATCTCTCCAAGGCAGGAAATCTTCAGCAGCTGATCCCCCTCTTCACATCCCCCTCCCCTCCTGTGTCTGCAGCTACGATCTCCGAGTGGAGAGGGGAGGAGAGGGGGGGGTCAGTGTGGGCGGAAGTGTGCAGAAGCCAGAAGCTAAGATGCCAGCCTGAGAAATCCAAGCACGTGAAGACAGTTTAGTGAGAGTTTTTTTGTGTAGCAGTTTCTCATCATCTGAATCACCTGCTGACAGGTGAGTATTGTGTCTATGTAATGTATGTCTGTTTTTTTATTTTAAGTGTAAAACCACTTTAAGCCCCCCATACAGGAGTCAATATCTGTTCAATCAATCCACGATTGTGGGTCGATCGAATGGCAAATGGATGTGCACCACTTTGCACATTGATCCCCATGCGATGGAGACCCTGGTCCTGTGTACACACAGTGTTGTGAGATATTTTCTTACCTGTGATATTTAGAAAAATATCATGGGGTAGGAAAATATCTCAGAACACTGGCTGGGAGCTGCTGACAGGCAGACCAGAGAGCAGAACACAGGAAGCCTGGAAAGAGCTCCCCCAGCACTGTGCACAGCAGCCTGTGCTCGGCTCCAACCCATTTCCTTTGGCCCGGCTCTGAGCTGTGTGATTGAGCTGTGTGGTCCCCATTCACGATTGACCCGGATTTACTGACATGTCCATTTTCGGTATGATTGACCTTTTTCAAGCGGGATTGATCGAAGAAAGGTTTTTTGTTAGATTTTCCTTAAGGGACAATTGCCACGAACATGCACAGCGATCGATCATTGATCGAGCAAATGAAAAATCGATCCATGTATGGGGGGCTTTACACTGTGTTCCGAATTATTATGTAAAATGTATTTAAGTGTCATAAAGATTACATATTTAGTTTTACAATTAAACTCATATATGGAATTGTGTCTCAGGGCTCTTTGATCACCAAAATCAATCTGGGATAATAAGTTTGCCAGGTGATTCCAAATAAAGGAAAAACTACTCAAGATGTTACACATTGTTAAGCAGTCCAACATTTTCCAGCAATATGGGAAAGAAGAAGGATCTCTCTGCTGTCAAAACTTGAAATAGTTTAATGCATAGGACAAGGTATAAAAACCTGAGCTATTTCACGAAAACTTAAGCCTGATCATCGTACTGGTAAAGGATTTGTGGCTGACTCAGATATAGGCAAAATTAGGAAGGTTTCTGCTAGACAAAATACATCAGATTAAAGGACCCCATACACGGGTCAGATTCCCATCTGATTCCGGTACGATCGATTCCGGGCGCGTGCACGCGAAACGATCGTGCCGGAATCGCGTGCAGCCCACCTTGTCCGATCGATCACGTCCGATTGATCAGGGGCCCAGACACGTCCGATTGATCAGGGGCCCAGAATCGGATCGGACAGAGAACCAACATGTTGGTCTTTCTGATCCGATTCTGTACACATCAGGGGGAGTTGCCATTTGTGGAGTAAGCGATCGGACACGGAATCGTCCAGGAATCCGTGGGACAAGGTGGTATGCAGCGATCGGATACTCTTAATTGGCCGATTGATCGGAGCTCCGATTCCCGCTGAGATAGCCAGAATCGATCGGATGGGTGATCGATCGGCCATGGAATCCGACACGTGTATGGCTAGCTTAAGAGAACAGCTGCTGAAATTAAACTAAAAGGCAGCAGGTATTTGAAGCTGCTGGTGCCTCTGGAGTCTGGCGGAAATCAAGTTGCAGGACCCTCCAGAGGATTGCAGTTTTGCATAAACCTTCTTTTGGGACACATATAACCAATTATCTCAAGCAGAAATGGCTGCAAACGATGGAGTGGTAATTTGTTGGTGGACGGCCACCATATCCCAACAAGGTTGCGCCATTAGTAAGGAGGTGGTCATGTTTAGGGGAGGGAGCTGGTCGGCCCCTTTAGAGTCCCTGAAGGTGTGAAAATTAACTAATAAGTATGTGGAATTTGTCACTGACAACTTTCTTCCATGGGACAAAAAGAACAGTGATTTCCATAGCAAACTCATTCATGATAATACTGCAAGGAATACATCTACATCATTGGCTGCTATCGGCATAAAAGGAGAGAAACTCATGGTGTGGCCCACATCCTATCCTGACCTCGATCCTATTGAGAACCTTTGCAGCATCCGCAAGCAAGAAATTTAAGAGCAAATCTCCAAAATCTTTTCAATTGATGAAAGAATGGTGAAGCTGCTCTCAAACAAGAGCTCCTGTGTTAAAAAAACTTGGCCTAGTACCAGTTATATTTTTCATGTAACTGTGGCCTAGTTAGGTCCTATACGTTAACCGGGTGGAGTGCACTTAAGGGAGAGTATGTGGCACTTATCTGCTACATTCATATTGCTACATTCATATTTTTCTCTTTCTTTCTTTCTTTCTTTCTTTCTTTCTTTCTTTCTTTCTTTCTTTCTTTCTTTCTTTCTTTCTTTCTTTCTTTCTTTCTTTCTTTCTTTCTTTCTTTCTTTCTTTCTTTCTTTCTTTCTTTCTTTCTTTCTTTCTTTCTTTCTTTCTTTCTTTCTTTCTTTCTTTCTTTCTTTCTTCCTTTCTCCCATCCACATATCTTTAATGAGAAAATGTTCCTGTAGTTGATTTATGTGTAACATACAAATACATGTACAGTTGTGTGAGTTTTGAGAGTGCCCACAGGATGTCAGTGTTGCATATGTGACTTTGGTAAAACAAATACATTGATTCATTTTAGGGAAAAGGTATGGAAAATATTATTTGAAGTAGTCGCTCCAGCGGTGTAGGAAGAGGGAAAGATCAACACAGTGCAGGAAATAGGAAATATCTCCCCTGCTGATGACATCACACCATTTTCATCACCTATCACACGCTGAAAGGAAAGCTTTGCAAGGCGGTAATTAGACAGCACAATATAATGTTACACTTATACTTATAGAAAGGGATTTTCTAAAAATCTCATTTACACTTCTTTAAATATTTGAATTCTGCTTTTGTTGCAGTATTGCTTAGTGGAAAAGGACAATATGTAATCATTTGTATTACATGTCATTGGACCATTTTTCCCTGGGTTTTCTACTCTTCATAGAAGGTTAGATGGTTCTTCAGTAACATGGTAGAAGGCAACTAATATTAGTAACAAAAAAAAGAAAAATCCAGATAAGAGGTGGTGGTTAGAGGAGGTGATTAGTTTATTGGCTTTACCCAATAACATGTCATTTGACTGTGTTAATATGACTTAGACTATGAGATACACTAGACCTTAGTTACATATGACTATGATAGGGGCATTAGATAGCTAGCAACATACCTATGTATTCTGTAAAGTGCTTTGTAATCTGTCGGCACAATATAAATATGAGATGATAATATAAATAATAGGAATACAGCTACAATACTAAGCATACTTGTGCGAATAACTTGCTTTGCATGTACACATGATGATTAATGGATGCCCATGCAGTGGTGGTTACATACAGGGCTCCATAGAGTCCCTATAACCAGGGGTGCACATAACTTTTTAGTGAGCTCCTCAGATGAGTACCAGGAGATGGTGTTTGGTACTCACCCCATATGTATGTGGTCTTCCTCACTGTCTCTCTCACTGTCTTCCGTGTCAGCTTTCTGCATGGTAGGTTCTGCTGCAGAAGGGGCTTCCTGTTCCTTATTTAGCTTCCGATTAGCTGTCTCCATCCACAGATCACCAGTTGGCTTTGGGTTTAGACACTAAACCCTGAGACTTCCTGCAGTCCAAATGTCAATTTTTCATAGTCATATTCCAGTGTTCCATTCACACAGTGCTTTTCTCTTGTCAGATTTTACCCTTACATATGCCCACTCTGACTTTCATACCCCAGATCTCTAACACCCATAGAAGTCCAATCTTTTTTTCTTGATTATTAATTATAATTTACATTACTAATCTCACACCCCTACGCATATGAGCTTTGTTACAATAATGCAGGTGCGCATAGCTAGTTTTTGGCCCTTTTTGAGTACCAGAGTACCACTTATGTGCACCCCTGCCTATAACTATGGTGCCTGCTGTACATATTATGGCTGCTTTATAAACCATCACAAATACAAATGAACACATGAAAACAAAAATAGTGTAAAGATTTGATTTATTATTTTTACATGAGGATTTAATAACCCAATATGTATATTTTTTATTCTCATAAATGTAATCTTATATACAGTTCATTGGTACTGTGCATGATATTATCTTGGAATAACACCTAAATTAGTTTCTAATACTTAAGCGAATGTTGTTTAGTTCCCAGTAAAACATATCTGTTCCTATAACAATGTGTCACTTCTTGAAACCCCATTGCATGCTAAAGATGAAGGGAAAAGCGGAATTGCTCACAAAGGATTCCTGGCCTAGATTTTAGCTGTGGGATTGCTGTTTTCATACAATGTTACAGAAGTAGGTTGCCTGCCATCAGTGGGAAGTTGTGCTTTAAAGTGTAACTCATTGTTTTCCTATCCAATGCTGGCAGCTGAATCAAAGAGAAAGGCTTCGCACATTTTTTGTTTCGTGCATGCCAAAGCAATACAAAAACACCGAAAGGATACAGGCAAACCCCAGTGGAGGTCTGCGCTGCCAATTTTTGCACATGATAGAAGTTGTACAATGACAGAAGATCTTTGACAACTGCTGAATTGTCTACGTGCCAAGGGAAGGAACTAACAGCCTGGGAGGAGAATACACAAGGTGGCAACAATTCACCAGAATTACACATTTCCTTCGTCTGTTGCAGATAAACAGGGAGGAAGAATAATATCATTACATAAAAAATAGCAATGAGATAATAGTCATAATGGGCCATTGTTTAGAAATACTCTACATATTAAAACTAGGAACATGTATATGCATGTAATCTAATTAATGAACATAGACATCAAAGCAATTTGGGGTCATTTGTGAATGTTTCATTCTTTCAGGTCGTGATATAGGTAGTTGTACTTTGTCACGTTTCACTGAATCTCTTCTATAATGTTTAAGATTTTTTGTATCCTGTGCATGTCACTTCTTCAGTTGGAATAAGTTCTAGGACTATATCTAAAGCACCCCATACATGCTTAGATTTCTTCCAAATTTTTCGGCCGATTGACCGCCGTGCACGATCATGACAATCGATCTTACCAAAAATCAGGGGGAAATCTAAAGCTAAAAGAGCCGAAATCGGAGCGCAAAATTGATCTAAGCCATTACAGACATGTCTGTAATTCTTAAGGTGGCCATACACGGGGCGATTTCCCACACGATTCCTGGCCGATCGATCACTGGGCGCGTGCACACCAATCGATCGACGAGGAATTGAGTGCATCCCACCTTGCCCGATCGACCCCGCCCGATCGACATGGCCCCCAAATCGGATCGGCCAGAGAACCAACCTGTTGGTCTTTTCTGACCGATTGAGCACACATCAAGGAGAGTTGACATTTGTGAAGCGATCGATCGGGAACAGAATCGTCCAGGAATCGGTGGCCTAAGGTGGTAGGCACAGACTTGATTGGGCGATCAATCAACGCCTGTGACTTCACCGGAATCGATCGGATGGTTGATCGATCGCTCGGGAATCGACACGTGTATGGTTAGCTTTAGGTCGGTTTAAATACTTTGGATGGGAAATAGCTTCCCTGTCCAAAGTATAGGTATGTGTTCTGGCCGACAAAGGGAGAGGGAGGGAGGTGGAGCTGCTACCACTCCCCCCCCCCCCCCCCCCCCCCCCCCCCAGCTTCAGAGGACAGGTTATGTGTTCTTGGCTCTTTCGGGGGCCGATGGAGTACAGAACGGAGTCCAGTCCAGTGACAGTTAGCACAGAGCTGCCAAGACGGTCCCTAGATGCTGTCCATCAGGTCTCCCTAGCTGCTCAGGCCCTGACAGCGGCTCAAGCAGCTAGAGGGACCCGACAGGCATGCCCTAAGTGCTGGCACACAAAGGGTGCCAGCTGATTTTGGCCCAATTTTTCAACCGATTGACCGTGTGTGTTAGGAAGTCATCACATGCGGTCGATCGGCCAAAAAATCAGGTCACAATCTAAACTTGTATGTTGGGCTTAAGCCTTTCTATCAAAATGGGTAATACAGACGCCTTAAGCCCCCCATACACCTTTAGATCTCTCCAAACAATTTGCTTTAGATCTGCCACCTACTATGTAGTGCCGGGTCCTCCCTGATAGAATACTTAGTGATTGGAAGGTTTAGAAAGGTCCTCATATTACATGGATTTATCCATGCCACACTGACCAATCAGAATGTGCAGAGGCAGGAAGGCATTAGCAAGTTACATTGCTTTCTGGAAGAGCCAAATCTTTGTTTATGAGGATGGCGCAGCATTGAAATGCAGCAGTGGGCTGACATCTGTTGATGGTACATGAATCTACTTATATGTTCAGGCTTTTGTGATTACACGTGGCACATTAACTTAACCTCTATACAAACCATTGCACCCAGTTCAAAGCTAGCCATGCACGTTGCGATTCCCCAGGCGACCGGTGTATGATTGATCGTAACATGCATTTGCAAAATTTACGATCGATCATACAACGATTGCAGTGCAATCCAACATGGACAATCCATTCCTGCCTGATAATTTGGATGGGTTTTGATGGTCCCCATCCAAAGTAAAATACTATCGACCAGAAAAATACAGACTTGCATGTCAGATCACTGTTCGATCAATTCTTGTTTAATTTAGATTTTTTTCTGGTCGATCGTTCAGGCATCGATTCCCCAATGATCTTTCATTTAGGAAACGAATGAAAAATTGCAACATGTTTGGCCAGGTTTGGAGTTATAGAATGTATTACTGTAACTTCAGGGCATTTGGCCTGCATTTCCATAGGCTTACATAAGAATGCTGCTAACCCTAGTTAAATTACTGAAGTTTAAGCAGGCAAGTTGCATCATCAGAAGTCTAACATTTAAAAATTTGGCTTAAATGCCCTTTAACCCCCCTAGCACTTCTGACAGCTCAATCTCGTCCAGCACTTTCTTCTCAGTATTACAGTTGAAAAGATGGAGCCGTCCAGCTAAGCTCACATCCCGGGCAGCAGCACATACTCACTGTTCTGTGCTGTCCCGATCTGATGCTCTAAGCTGGCTTCTTTGGCCGATGTCACCCCTCTCCCAGCATCAATTGCATATGAAATGATCGCGCTCCGGGGGGGTGGGAGCGGGCCGCGGGACATCATTCATATGCAAATGTGACTATCTTCTAATATTCTAAATTAATACCACCAGTGTCATTTCAAGATTGTTCTATTTGAAGTTTAACCCTTAGGGGTTGCCAAAATTACATTGTATTAGATACAGTGATAACTAGAGATGTACCGAAACTGTTTCGCAGCCACGAACTGTTAGCGGCGAATATCGCATGTTCGCGTTCGCGCGACTACTGAACACATGGCAAAAATAGTTCGACCCCCAATCTTTTTACATGGAACAAACTGGACCCTGTGAGTCTCCAGTAGCAGGCATAATCCAGCCAATCAGCCACCCACCACCTCACGGACCATACTACCCTCTATAACATAGCAAGGGAGAGATGCCATTCACAGCTGCCTGAGAGAAGTGGAGACCAGACAAAGGTCAGTGGACACGGGCAATGGTAGAATGGTTCGTGACACGGACAATAGTTGTGACAAGGGCATGGTGGTGAACGGGCAAAGGTGGTGACACGGGCAATGCCATTGAGAGTGACGCGAGAAACGGAAGAACGACGCGAAAAACCGCCAACGCGACGCGAAGATGACGCGAAAACCCGCCAACGCGACGCGATCCATTTGAATATCATGTTGAAATCTTTGGTGCGGATTTATTTTGTTGAAAAAAAATTTTTTTGGGCGTTTTGCCATTGGATTTCCCCTCTGTATGTCATTGTCCAGGTGCTTCAATGCCATGAGCGACGCGAAAACCCGCCAACGCGACGCGAAGAAAGGAGATGACGCGAGAAGAAAAACCGCCAATGCGAAGGCGGATCCATTGACTATCCATTTGAAAATCTTTGTGCGGATTTATTGTGTAAAAAAAAAATTCTTGGGAGTTTTAGGTCGTTTTGCCAGTGGATTCCCATCGTCATGTCATTTGTCCAGGTGTTCTTGACCACCTTGAAAGAACTTCCCAACACGATTGTGGCCAAGAAAGGGGTCACCTTTGTTTTTTAAAATCGCTCCCATTGAGTCAATGGCGGGGTATAGGTCGTGGTTTAGCGTGTTCGCGTGTTCGCGAACTTTTAAGTTCGCGTTCGCCGTTCGCGAACCCGAAAATTTGGGTTCGCGACATCACTAGTGATAACTGTATCAATACAATTCAAAGTAAAACAAAACACATTTCCATTTGTAATAAAAATGTTATTATAAACAAAACATAAATACTGTTTTGAAATCTTTCATACCAAATAAGCATTCAAGAGATTTTATCATTCAAATGATACATTTTATAAAAAAAAATTTATGTACTTTTTAAAAAATAATAATTCATTCGTATAAAAATAATAATATTCATTCATAATAATTCATTTTTCATACATATATTATATTAAGGATGTCTATTAGACCCTCATACGGACATATTTTGGGAAGTTACAAGCCTACAACGCAAAAAAATTTCCATTAGAGTCTATGGTACGCTTTTGGTACAGAAATCTGGACCTCAGCAGTGCGCTAGGAAGGTTAAACTACTTTGACGCTTGTACTGATATAGCCAAATTGGTTACTTGTATGAAAAATAAGTGTCTCAGTGATTGGACAAGCTGATCGCAATAATCCCTAATCAAAACCTTCTTCATAAGCTAATGCAAGAAGCAAAAAGTGACGACTTTGTATTTTATTCATCACATTGAGCTGAATAAATATATCCTGACAACTCTTGGCACGATCCGCCAAGTACTTCAGATAATGGTATGAATATATTTGCACCACCATGCTAATTTCAAAGGACCAAGCTCTTTGAGCAAAGCCAGGTGAAATTTCACCTGTGTTCATATAATACCGCACATATGTTTAAGTAACTCATTATCTCAGAGTGCATTTGATGTATAAATAATATTCCAGACCCAGATCACATTTTGCTAGAAGGTCAGAGCCTAGTCTGTGATTCATAAAACGTGTCCATGGACAGTACACAGAATACCACAGTATTCATCTATGGAATGTTTTAGGGTATAGTTTAAGGTTTTGTTGCACTTTAAATTACAACAGACCAATTAGTTTAGTTGAAAAAAGTAATCTTTTCCAGGGAAATATTAGTGGAACATTTTCTATAGGCCCCAGCCCCTCATAAGGCAAAAAATTTAATTTACCTCAACGTCCTTTCTTTGTTAGATGTTTCTTGTATTAATTTTACAATTAATTAATTTAATTCCCAATGTTGTAGTGTCTACTGTACCGTCAGAAGTCATGGGACCCCGTACAGCGAATATTTCCGGGTCCCATGACAGGACTTGTTGAACGGGGGGGGGGGGGGGGGGGGGGTGCTAGCAGAAAGATCTCCCGACATCAGAGCCCCACAACGCCCCCCCCCCCCCTAGGTGGGTTGTTCCCAGGGGCCCCACGGGCTGACCGTCGGGCCCCCCTAGCTGCCCGGACCCAGTCCCCTCTGTCTCCCCCTGACAGCGGCCCTGGTCTACTGTAGTAGTGTGAAGACAGCCCTTTCATAGCACTATTGCAGTCAATGGGCAGCTTGTGCACTACGTTAAAACCCCTGCATTCAACGCATGGGGTTTTAACAGATAGTGAAGCGAAGGCCTACATTTGCAAGATCCACAGGCAGGTTTACTAGCCTTCCTCTTCAGGAAGAAATAATAAAAGATTAATATTTGTTTAATTCCAGCTTGGTATAAAATTATGATGATTTTTCTTTGTGTTTATTCAGCAATAAAACCACAACAGAATCTCAAGCAAAAGGCAAGGAGAGTCTAAAAAGTAACTCAATGTAGCAAGAGGGGGGGATTCAGATGTGTACCTACATACTAAACAACAAAAAATATACATGAAGGATATTGTATTATGCTTTGATTGTAGGTATAGGTACATAAGTGGAATTGGTGGACACTCCATTGTGTTCTTTGCTGTACATCTAATTTTAGTGTAAAAGCTAAAGAATGAGAATTAGTGGTGAGTTGTCAAAGTGTCCCTGCCTTAGAAGTAGAGATGGTCAATTTTTTCTTTCAATTTCAAAGTAATTGTAAAGCCCTTGAACATGGTATCATCACCAAACTTGCTGGAGATGTAGAGAAGGGTTGGGGGTACACTACAAAAAAGAAGTATGTCTCTAACACAAATAGTTTTTGCACAAATTAAGTTCAAAGTCAAGTAAAAATTTCAAAAATCGTAATTTCTACTTCGTTTTTGAACTTAATTTATGCAAAAACTGCATGTGCTAGAGCCATACCTTTTTTTTTCTCTACATCTCCAGCAATTATGGTGATGATACCATTTTCAGAGGCTGTGCAGCTCACAAAGTCAGCTAGTCGAAAAATTTGACCATCTCTACTTAGAAGCAGCAAGTCAGGTATGAACAGGAAAATTCTGCAAAGACTGCATGTCAATAGCATTTTTTGCCGGAAGACAGTGCATTACAAGCTGTTATCTAGGGAATATGATGCCACCAGCTTAGCACACATATCCTTGGCCAGTTTTGCCCATTCCTCTTGGCAGCGCCTCTTCATCAGGTTGAATGGGAAGCGTCAATGCACAGATCTCGCCAGAGATGAGTCTGGGCTCTGGCTGGAGCACTCTAGGACCTAGGGTTGTTGTCCTGCTGAAAGATGTCCCCATTCTCAGTTCAAGAGCGCTCTGGAGCAGGTTTTCATCCAGAACATCTCATTACATATCTGCAATGATATTTCCCTTTATCCTGACTATTCTACAAGTCCCTACTGCTGAAAACATCCCCACAGCATGATGCTGTCACCACCATGCTTTACTGTAGGGAAGCTATTGGCCTGATGATGAGTGGTGCCTGGTTTCCTCTAAATGTGACCCCTGACATTCACGTCAAGGAGAGTCCTTAACCCTCTGAGCGTTTGCCACGTGGCACGGTTTTTTTATAACCGTGCCACGGGCAATCGCGGTGGAGCACAATGCCGCGATTGCCAGCTCAGCTCAGGGTAGTAAACATAAGCCCGGCGTCACTGGAGATGCCGGACTTATGCTGACGAAAGGCGACGCCCCTCCATTTACATGGAGGTCTATGGCGCCGCCTACCCCCGCCCCCTTCGCGTCACCAGTGACGCGATCGGGGGCTGACCCGGAAGCATCGGCATACATGCTGATGCTCCCGACCGCCGTCAGAAGACGGCGAGACCTCGGGCGCTCCTCCGGTTAACTGGGGCTGAGTTTCATGATGCATGAAACTCAGCCCGAGTTAATTCGGGGAGAACGCTCAGAAGGTTAAGGAGCTTTTTGGCAAACTCCAAGCTGGGTGCCATATACTAGGGAGTGGCTTCTGTCTGGCCACTCTACCATACAGGCCGAATTAGTGGATTGCTGCAGAGATGGTTTTCTTTGGGAAGGTTCTCCTCTCTCCACAGAGGACCTCTGGAGCTCTAAAATGACCATTGGGTTATTGGTTTAGATAGTCAGTCAGCTCTAGGAAGAGTCCTGGTGGATTTGAACTTCTTCCACTTACAGATGATTGTGTGCCTGGAGACAATCCTGTCTTGGAGGTCTACAAAGAATTCCTTTGACTTCATGATTGGTTTGTGCTCTGACATGAACTGTCAACTGTGGGACCTTGAATACCTGAGAATACTTATGTAGAGTAAATGTGCTTTCTACATTTTTTTATTTTTAATACATTTGCCAAAATGTCAACTTTTTCACATTGTCATTATAGGGTGTTGCATGTAGAATACTTAGGAACACTAAAGTGCCCAGTCAAGAAATATAATGTGAGTGGTGATGTGCTGGTGATGGCAGGTAGTCACACCTTGTAAACCTTGAGTTCAATGACCCAATGGTTGTAGGTATGTACTATTAGAAAATATATAATATAAAATATGTAAACATTTGACATATGGTGATATGTTAGTATCCACAAGCTGTTAAGAGGTGTGGCTAGTACAGATGGCACATTATGATTTCAGTTGAGAGCTCTGTCAGGGTCCTTATGTGATCGAGTAATTTATACGGTTGTTCAATTTCATGTTTGTTTAATAAAGCTGTGGCCTACAGTTATCCACCTTCGACTCTGATACAGTTGTCAAGTCTCGTTATAACACACAAGTGGTATGGTTAACATCTTGGCTGGATTAAGGTCATAAGTGATTCCAATGAATACCATTTGCTATGCATGTCATGTGACTTGATACATATAATTGAGCATGGATGAACTTAATTGTGACCATGCAGTAATTATTATTATTAACTCATATTTATTTAGCACCAACGTTATGCAGCACTGTACATAAAATTAGGGTTGAGACTCAACACAAGATAACACACAGGTACAGGTTATGCCACAGGAGTTCTGATGAAAATCAGTCAGACGTCCGCCTATTCACGGCCATATTCAAATTTGAAATTTGAAACTCCGGAAGTGATGTCAGTGAGGTCACATCCGGTACCTGGAACGCATAGTGCCTGGTTCCGATTGCCGGATGTGAAGTCACTGATGTCACTTCCGGTTTTGGGAGCTGGCTTTTCACTAGAAGACCGGGTTCTCTACCGGTCTTCTAGTGAAAAGATTCTTCCTCCAGCGGAATCTTGCTGCTCCTGATCCTGCCACTGGAAGAATAGTAAGCTCCTTATCGCTGGCTAACGAGGCGGGTCGAACACCCTTACTGCTCGCCAGCTAGAAGGAGTGCGGAGTTGCCCCTGATACTTAGTGATGGCTGAACACCGCCGCAAACCGGCGGATTGGACTGTAGACTCCAGCGGTTCGTCAGTGTCTACCAACAAAATGATCTTGACAGAGGGTGATGGTATCGTTCCGCTGGCAGGATCTTTATTAGATCCCTGTGTGGCTGATCCAGCTGGTGGATGAATACCACTTCTTCTTTTGCACTTCTTTTTGGTGGCAAAGAGGGCAGGTCGAACACCCATAGGCTATGTTCCCACTTAGGCGATTAATTGCCTGTGCCAGCAGTTAATCGTCTGAGCTGGTGTTTTTTTAATCGCCTGTAAAATCGCCTGCCAATCGCCTACCCTTCTTTGGATGGGCTTGTCCCAATTGATAGAATTAAAAATTGGCACCTCAAGCGATTAACTGCCAGGGCAGGTGAAGTGGGAAGTGGGAACATAGCCATACTGTTCGCCGGCGAGAAGATAATAGAACATGCAGTGTTATCACAAATGATATCCTACCATGGATTCCATTTCTTCAACATTTTTTATCAACTGTGCCACCATTTGAAATATTGTAGCAGGATGGGTGGGCATAGATCCACAGTTAATCAAGGTGTCCAGTATTAGCTCCATTGTCACTGCTCTTTCATTTCAAAGACAGTGTTAAAGACTTAAATTTAGCAAATTCAACAGCTCCTTGATTTAAAACCCCATCCTGCTTTTTTTTTTTTTTAAATAGACCCGGAATTCACAAAAAATAGTTTGAGTCTGCTTTATGTTATGTTCTAATTCAGGAGCCTGTTTCTAAAATATATACATTCCCTAATGTCTTGGGACACAAAGCTATATAAAAATTTTATTGGACTTGTAATCATAGTTCTGCTTATGGAATCAGTCTCTGAGTCTGACTGTCTCCATTATTTGTTTAACACTGGCTGCCCAGTAATTTATGACCTGGAATGTTATCCAAACCTTATACCAACTGCAGCGTAACCCAAGCATAGCCTAGCGTGAGAGCAGAACACTCTGGATATGGACAGGAAAATGACCACACTGAAACCAGCATATTTATATGGAGTCACTGTGAAAATACGTAATTGTTCAGTGACTTTGTGTTTGATGGGAGAAATATGCTGGAATGCAGAAATCATTATGATAGGCTGCTTGCTGTTGCCCATTCCCTTATCTGAAGCTGAAGGAAGCGAACAAAAGGGGTTTCATTTAATGTTTGGTTAGGAAAACAAAGAATTGTATTCCTGTTATATAGGAAAATAGATGTAACACATTTCTTCAATACTTATATTGATATTTAATTTTGCTTTACATAATAGGACAAGGGGGGGGGGTCATATATTTAGCAATATATGTAGCGGGG
>CM070039.1:11832415-11848035 GCA_036250615.1 Ptychadena robeensis
GGAGGAGACAGCATAACTCTATAATACAGGAGGAGAGAGCATAATACAGGAGGAGACACCAAAACTTTATAATACAGGAGGAGACATCATAACTTTATAATACAGGAGGAGACATCATAACTTTATATTACAGAAGGAGACAGCATAACTTTATATTACAGAAGGAGACAGCATAACTTTATATTACAGAAAGAGACAGCATAACTTTATATTACAGGAGGAGACAGCATAATACAGGAGGAGACACCAAAACTTTATAATACAGGAGGAGACAGCATAACTTTATAATACAGGTGGAGACAGCATAACTTTATAATACAGGTGGAGACAGCATAATACAGGAGCAGACAGCATAACTCTATAATACAGGAGGAGGAGACATCATACCTGTATAAAGGTCCCCATACACCTTTAGATCTCTCTGTCAGATATCCTTTATATCTATCAACAACTATGTAGTATAGGGTCCTCTGTGATTGAACACAGGTTGACTTGATGGTTTAAATGTCCCTCATATTACATGGTTTTGGTAAAACAAAAGGAAAACTTAAGGATACCTGACAGAGAAATCTAAAGGTGTATGGGCACCCTTATACAGGAGGAGACATCATAACTTTTTAATACAGGAGGAGACAGCATAATACAGGGGGAAACATCATAACTGTATAATACAGGGGACAGCATAATACAGGAGGAGGCATCATAACTTTATAATACAGGTGGAGACATCATAACGTTATTATACAGGTGGAGACAACATGTTATGATACATGGGGAGACACCAAACTATCTTCCTAGTTCTATTTGTGTAATACAGAACTCCTCCCAACTATACAGTACAGATCAAGGTGTTTTGTATTCCTAACACACTTTTCTAGGGGGACAACATTGCTACATACAGAGTTAGAAGAAGATACATGCATGTTTGGAAATTATAGTCATTATATTATTTGCCGGTATTTAGGTATAGTTTCTCTGGTACTGTGGCAAACTTTGAATGAACATGGTGCATGCGATCTGATCTGACTGCAGCACACACAGTGTCAGCTACTCACTGTCCGATTCAATTTTAAGTACAAACTTTCCTTCTTATTTCCATCCTATGTTTCATTTCCCATGGATATGTTTTACTCCAGCTTTCAAGATTTACATTTTCATAGAGCATACAATATAAAGAATTGTTTAGTGAGTGAAAATATACTCCAATGCAGAATATCAGAGATAATGATGGTAACATTTAAACAGGTATAAAAGACACATATTGTTTAACCTATGTATTTATGAATTCATTCTAAATATTACATTTGTGGAAAAAGTGGCATCAGCCTCTTGCAGTCCCTCAGGA
This sequence comes from Ptychadena robeensis, assembly GCA_036250615.1. NCBI lineage: Eukaryota > Metazoa > Chordata > Amphibia > Anura > Ptychadenidae > Ptychadena > Ptychadena robeensis. Next base: position 11,833,761 of record CM070039.1, read on the forward strand.
ATAGAGCTCAGACTAGGGGATGAAAAAGCACCTCAATACTGCAAAAAACCTACCTACCTACCTCTGAGCAATGTTGAAAACATCTCTGAGGGCTTGTGAAGAGAGTGTCAGTAGGTCATAGCTTTTTCCTTCCCAAGACTCTCCATGTCTGTTATTTTTCCTTTGTCATATTGCCTGTATTATGGGAGTTTTAGAGTACATTAGGTCAGTATAGGTCCACATTAACCATAGCAATGATATTTATTTTTTATTTTTTTTTAGTTTACAAGGGCCAAAGCAGTCTAATCTTCCTCAACAAACAAAGCTGCAATGTCAGTGTAACAGCTGCAGCAGTTTTGGCCCCCCTCCCCTTGTGAATGGTATAGTCCCCAGTCCCAAGTCCTTTGCTACTTCCTACAGCATATCATATTTGTGCATTTCAGGAAACCCTCTAGTCATGATTCCTTCTTGCAGTGTGTCTGGAGCTTAACAAAAGTAACTATTAAGCAGGGAACACACAGCTAGATATAGGAGCGGTTCAAAGTTCCCTGCAGCAGCGCGACATCATCGCGCTGCTGCCCAATATCAGAGGAGCTGGAGACACAGCACTGCTGTTTGATTGACATTGGTTTGATTGATATTTTATTGGTCCCGCTCGAAAACAGTGATGGTCGCATTAGATATTGGCCAGATAGATGGCAATGAGCATGCATGGCGCTCAAAGTGGCCATCTATCTGGCCCATATCTATACATGTGTTCCCTGCCTATCACTTCATAGTATGTGACTGTCCTCTACCCTTGCTGTCCCTATATATATAAACAGGAACAAGGACACAAGGTGCACAACCTAGCACAACCTAGCAAAACAAAGTATTGTACTGTAAATACTCACATTAACCTCCCTAGCGGTTGAGACGAATCCTATTCGTTCGCTGAACAGGGTCGTCTGAACCGCAGAGGAAGCCGGCGGCGGGGAGACCCTATGCCTCCCCGGAAAGCTGCAGCGATTGTCTACATCGCTGCAGCATTTCCGGGTTTGCAGCACCGCCCCGATCGCGTCACGGTGACGCGGAAGGGGGCGGGGGGAGCGGCGCCATAGACCACCATGTTAATGGAGGAGCGCCGGCTTTCCCTCTCACGCAGCTGTTGTCAGTAGCTATTGGGTTTCTGGCACCTGGTCAAACCTAGAGATGGCACCAGCTGTACTGAAAGAGACATAGTGGCCTTCTGCTATAAAATAAGAACCACTTTCCCCTTTCGGGGTCTATAAGTTATATAGTATTTTTTTTTTTTTAAACTGTTTATTTATAGAAATTTTTGTTGACAATCAATGATTATAAAAAGAAAGAATACGTCCAAACAAAGGTAACAAACATAATCTCCACCTCCAAAATAAGCAAATATACAGCAGGTATGTCAGCAGTGGTCGGGCACTACTTGTAATCCGACTACCTGCATTGAACATGTGCACAGAATTGTGCGTAATAATACCACCCCCCCCCACCATAAAAAACCCCTCACAAAAAACAAGAAAAGAAAGACCAAGATAAGAGAAAAAATGAAAACAACACCGGAAAAAAGAAGAGAGACTCCTAGTAGTGGCTGCTCTCAAACAAGAAACCCACCCCAGGTGCCTCCACCCCTCCAGCCACCATCCCCCCCACCTCTCATATCTGGACAAAAAAAACAAAAATGATTTGAGGGCACCCCATCCCTCCATATCATGTGGAATTGTCCCCCGTATCTGTAGATGCGATGCCGGACATCTGTTCCATAAGGCGAATAGTCCAGGACTCTGTGCGATCAGATCGACCAGAGATGGGGGCCTACGGACTTCGCATTTGAGGGATACCAGACACCGTGCCGCGTAAGAATTATGGGATGAGAAGTCGTTTGGATGCCTTGGAAAAAACTTAGAGCGGCGGGTAGGCCCAAACATGGTGAAGCGAGGTGGGAGAGGGGAATGCCCGCGACTCAAAACCGTTCTCCACCAGCTCGTACCGCTTCCCAATAGAGGTGACTATCCAGCGGGGTGCATGTTCCAAAAACTGGAAACACGGAACCCCCCTGCTCAACTCCGCGCGCCCGCACTCGAGTCCCGAAGTCCTGAGGCAAAATGAGATGGAGTCTATCCGGGGTCAAGTACCAATGGACCGGTACTGTTATACGTGATGTTTCCTTATAGAGCTGTACACATAGAGTGACCCTCGCAGTCACCTTGACCCATAATAAGCGTGTCCAGGTCTTATTAGGGAATTTCCATTCCCAGTGCTCTTCGTCCCACCTGCAGCATATCGTGTTGGCGGAACTCGGATGGCCGCGATGAAAGGAGTACCGAGAATTTGTGTAAATCTCGAGACTAAGGCCCTCTCCCTTGGAAAATAACCCGCCCAACACAACCGTTTCAAACGGCGTGTCATGCCTGGCTGTAATAGACCCGGAGAGACCTAGCCAAAGGTTAAAGTGCTCTAATGGAGCGAATCTGAGATAGCTCAGTAGAAAGCCTGGGCAGGAAGGTATGCTTTATCCCTGAGGGGCAGGAGAAAGTGTGGTAGGCTGCGCCCTGTTGGCACCGTTTAACCAAATGACCCCAAATGAAAAGAGTGGCCACACTGAGACCAGTGTGGGTACGGACATGTGGAACGTCTAAGCTATCCCGGAATCCTGGGGAGGTAAACAAGAAAGAGGTGTTTAGCATCAGGAGGCCTGAACGTGAGGCCTTGATCCGGGCTTGAACGCTCCTATCCTGGCCTGGTCCAACTATATCCCCTCCCTGGTGAACAACACCGATGGGGGCAGAGAGCGGAAAGTGGTTTCCAAAGAGGCATCACCGTTCACAATAGGGGTTAGGGTTGCACAGGGGCCATCCAGAGTTTCTCAAGCTCAGTCCAACGTTGTAAATGACTTCAAGGAAGTCCATGACGCTTACGCACAGCGCTGAGCTGCCAAGAATATTTTCCGAAGGTGAGGGAAGGGACAAACCCCCGTGCGCCCGAGGAGCGGGAAAGAGTGGAACAGAGCTTGCCACCCTATGATCGGCCTTAATTCCAAGCAAAATTAAGGGGTCACTTTGCAATGTTTCATATGATGGGAGGGACGGAAACCGGCACAGTCTCAAGAGATACAACAACTTTGGAGAATGACATTTTAACAGTAGCTATGCGACCAAAAAAAGGAAGCGGCAGGGCCCTCCACTACCCAGTAAGGCACGAATGTCCCTAAAGAGCGGGGCAAAGTCTCCCCTATAGAGGGACGAGGGAAATGGTGAGGTGCACCCCAGATACTTAGAGGACTCCGACTTCCCAAGCATAAGGAATAGCGAGAGGTAGTGAAGCCAGAGCGGCGGGGGCCAAAATTGAGGGGTAGAGCCTCCGACTTAGAGTCATTGACCTATAGCCCGAAAGAGAACCAAAGCTACCCAGCAAAGCATGAAGATATTGGAGGGAGACCAGGAGCCTAGTGAGTGAGTGAGAGTGAGAAGAATGGCATCTGCGATATAGGGACACCTTAAACTCCTGATCTCGGACGGGGACCATGGATGTCTGGATGCTTACGTGAGCAAGCCGAGGTTCAATGCATAAGCAAAGAGCAACGGGGAAAGGCGGGCAACCCTGACGCTGTGCCATTTAGATTGAAAAGTCTTGGAGAAAGCAAAAGATCTTTATAAGCGCCGTAGGCGATGGGGGTAAGTAGTTGCCCAATATGCAGTTAAAAAGGGCCTGACACCCCCACATATCGCAGCACCTCAAACAGAAAAGGCCAGCTGAGCCTAAGTTATATAGTATTGAAGCTAACTGATAAGCAGGATACCAGGTGGCCAGCATTTTAAGAGGTCATTAACCTCCCTAGTGCACTGCTGAGGTGCAGATTTCTGTACCAAAAGCGCACCATAGACTTCAATGGTAAATGTTTCTTGATGTTGTAGGCCTGTAACTTCCCAAAATCTGTCCGTACAAGAGTCTAATAAACATCCTGAATCTAATAATGTTTAAAAAAAATATGTAAGATACAATTTTTCTTTTTTTAATAAAATTAATGAGAAAACACAAAAATCAGGGCACAAAGCTATGCTGCTATGTATAAATCTCGCCCAAATAAAGTCTCTGGTGCCCCAGATGTGCCCATTTGCAGTTAACCCTCTCTAACCTGGTGTGATAGATGTGGTAAAATCCCACCAGGGAAGAGAGGTTACTGCAAATGGGCACATCTGGGGCACCAGAGACTTTATTTTGGTGATATTTTGTACATAGAAGCACATTGAAATCAGTTTTCTACCTAGAATTATACCATAGCATTAGAGCAGGAAGATCTTAAAGTGAGCCTAATTTTATACTGTAAAAGTGTTATATGCTTATTTGGCTGTTCTACGACTCTTCTATTAGAGGCTCTATACGAGGGAGAAATGAGAAATAATATCTTGGTCAATTAAACTCAAAATGCAGATTTCTTGGCTCATCAAAAACTACAAATTATAAAGCTCAATATATCAGATCTTTTATTTCCAATAAGACATGAACGTACTGTACATGGGCATTCGGACTCGCCATAAATCTATTTTTAAGGTAACTCTTCATAGAGACATGAGCTCCATTTCCTCGCCACCATCCCCCAATGAGTGGAACGCTAATAACATTCGCAAGAAATGAAGTTCTCAATTTCACCTCTCATTCAGTTTTATGATACCAAGATATCTAAAGAGAAATTCAGATGATAGGCTTTCTTTGTCTTCGTACTGTAATTCGTAGAACAGTATAAATTAATGACATTTTTTAACAGTATTTGAAGATATTTTTTTTTTCCAGCGAGGTCATACTTGGGACGATAGATATAAAATTTTCTGATGTGAATTTGCTAAGAAATAAAAACTAAAGACAGTTATTTTTATCAGAAAAAAAATCTTAAAGCAGAGAGTATAAAGTGCTAAAAAACATGACACATTTAAATATGAAATATGATTTTCTGTACATGGATGTATCACTGACTGGTAACTGTTAAGGCCCCCATACACGGGTCGGATTCCGACCGGATTCCGGGACCATCGATTCCGGGCACGTGCACGCGAAACGATCGTGCCGGAATCGCGTGCAGCCCACCTTGTCCGATCGTTCGCGTCCGATTGATCGGGGGCTCAGAATCGGATCCGACAGAGAACCAACATGTTGGTCTTTCTGATCCGATTCTGCACAAATCAGGGTGAGTTGCCATTTGGGAAGTAAGTGATCGGACACGGAATCGTCCAGGAATCCGTGGGACAAGGTGGTATGCAGCGATCAGATACTCTTAATTGGCCGATTGATCGGAGCTCCGATTCCCGCTGAGATCGCCGGAATCGATCGGATAAGTGATCAATCGGCCATGGAATCTGACACGTGTATGGCTAGCTTTAGAGATGGTCAAATTTTTCGACTTGCTAACTTTGTGAGCTGATTGCAAAGCCCCTGAACATAGTATCATCACCAAAATTGCTGGAGATGTAGAGAAGGGTTGTGGAAACATTTGAAAAAAAATTTTTTGCTTTAGAACATGTAGTTTTTGCATACATTAAGTTCAAAATCGATTTTTGAAATTTTGACTTGACTTTGAACTCAATTTGTACAAAAACTCTTTGTGTTAGAGACATACTTTCTTTTTTGTAGTATACCCCCAACACATGTCCAGCAAGTTTGGTGATGATACCATGTTCAGGGGCTTTGCAATTATCTTGAAATCGTCGAATTTCTTAAAAAAAATTCGGCCATCTCTAGTAACTGTCACTTTTAGGAATGAGTATTTTTACAGGTCATATAAATGAAAAATTGTTTAAAGATTGTAGAAAGTTGATTGGTGGGAATCTGTGTGAAGGTGGATCCTACTCAATGAGTATGAGGCAAGTATATTGAGTAATTTTATAGCTACAATCAACATTTTTTACATTATACAAGCTGACTGCATGGTAAATCATGTCTGCACCTTACGTGTCCTGGACAGCATGTGTAAGGTAGAGATGGGCGAACACCAGCCCGGAGTGTCCGCGAACAGGGCGGGTCGAACTTTTAAAGATGTCCGCCGTCCGCCCTGTTCGCGGACACATTCAAATTCCCCGCCTCTAGGCGGGGAATTTGAATCGGAAAAACCGGATGTGACGTCAGTGACGTCACATCCGGTCCATGGAACGCATCCTGGAACGCATCGTTCCTGGTTGCGGGAGCCGGATGTGACGTCACTGACGTCACTTCCTACTCTGAGCCGGAATCTTCACTACAAGACCGGCTTCATGCCCGGTCTTGTAGTGAAGACATTCTTCCTCCGGCACGATCTCGCAGGTTCTGATCCTGCCGGAGGAAGAATTTAGATCTTCTTCTGGCCGGCGAACAGGACGGGTCGAACACCCGTACTGTCCGCCGGCGAGGCGAACGGCGAACATGCCGAGTTCGCGGCCGAACTGTTCTCCGGCGAACAGTTCGGTCCATCCCTAGTGTAAGGAGCTTTTATAGGCTCTGTGTTTCTTGAAGAGAGGGGAGGAGCAATGATGGAAATACTGTATTATCTCATTAACGGTGAGAATTTTTTCCTTTTCTTTTGAACGTCTATATAATGGGATTGCCAGCGAGGGACATAAAGTACATTAGGTGTAGTGATGAGCGGCATAGGCAATATTCAAATTCGCGATATTTCGCAAATAACTCTAATTATATTTGATTCAATATTAAAAATTTTGAATATTCCAGAATATATAATCGCAAATGTTCGCAATGCATTCACATTGTCATTACCTTCAAAATAAATAGTAACATGCTATATTCACAATGCATGGCCGTAAAGCTTACCGGTGCATAATATCGTGAATCGTAAATATACTTTATTAAAGAATTTAGCGAATTCTTGAATAGACAATAGAATAGAATATATTCGCAATTCCAATATTGGAGCTCAACACTAATTAGGTGAGTGTAGCTGGTTTTAAATTTACCTATTACCTGTAAAAGCATTCCTTGAGTAGATATTCAAAACCTGGAGACCACTGTCCCCAATCCTCTATAGTGATGATCGCGAATATTCGGATTCCGAATATTAAACGCGAATATCGGCAATTCGAAAATTCACGAAGATGGTGAATATATTGGCGAATATTCACAATTCCGGATATTCTGTATTTTTTTTCCATTACACACGCCTCTCAATGCATGTGGACGAATGGGAAGGCTGCAACAAGAGCTTAGCAACACTCCCTGCGACCATCAACAGTTTTTAAATCCAATATTGGGGTGATGCGAATATTCAGAATATTGCAAAAATCTGCACTTTTGAAAAATCACATCCAAGATGGCGTCCAAAATTCGAAATTTGTTTTCAACACGCCCCTCAATGCAAGTTAAACATATATTCGCAAAAAAAACTGCCAATATTCGCAATAAAAAGAATATTGCCAAATGCAAATATTTTCCAAATGTTTTTCAAAAAATTTGTGGCATGCCGCGAATACGAATGTTGCCTATGCCGCTCATCACTAATCCTCTATACCATTCATCTTTGCTTTTTTCTAGCATAAAAGATTATGAAGATGCTGAGCCAGCACAGACAGTAACAACACCCACCCAGAAGAGGAGTGGCCTATAACTTACCAAGAGGAAGAGCTGTACTAGGAAAATGACTCTCCTGGAGAAATCAAAATTTCTAGCAACCCCAAGTCGTTCCAAACACCGGAAGAGGCTTACATGACATCGCTTCCTGTAATTTTTCCCATATTCAGCAAGTGAAAACTTAAAGGTATGATCTGGTGGCAGGATCTCTTTGGCAACTATTTATGCAAAGAAGAACAACCATGAAGGTAAAGGTGAGAAGGGAATAAAGGAATTGAAAAGCCCTCAAGTTGACCAGCATATAGCACAGTTAAGCTTTCTTAAACAGAAGATATTAAGAAGATGATCCATTCCATCACAAATCCCAAAAGTTTAGGGGGAAATCCTCTAATCCTGAAACTGTTTTAGGCTCATTGGCCACCATCAGTGCATGGAAACCATGGCTCTATGGTGTGGGGCTTGGGAGCCGAACATAGAACATAAAAGAACTATCCATGAAAATGACAATTTGCATTGAATATAGTCATGGAACAGCCATAAAAAAACTCTTAAATCAAGATTGCTCGCTGAAACTACTGGAATTTGCTATTCATTAGGGAGCAATCTGGCAAGGTTTCGGCCAGGATTATGACTGCTGATGACCGCTGACCACCCATAGAGAATGAATGGGGACGCGTTCAAAAATCGTGTCTCAAGTATTTTTTAGAAAGGCATCCATTCATGTAAATGGGTGCGATCACCCACTGTCTCCCGTGATTAGAATCGGAAGTGGGGGGTGGGGGGGTGGGACTGGACACCTTGCCTCACCCTGCCTGATCGCACCCATAGAGAGTGAATGGGCGCAGTTATAATGATCAGGGGCGCAGTTATAATGATCAGGGTGGCGAATGGCGGTGATCAGGGGCAAGCGGGAGTGGCCACCCGCAATCGAGAAAGTGGTAAGCCGCACCGTGTCCAATCTGGGATAAGCCCTTAGTTTAACTCACAAACTTCTTTTTCATCTGGATATATCCCCACATTAGCGATCTCCCTCTATTCTAATCGCGGTGACTGTTAGTGATTTCTGTGAGCCACGATCGGGTGGGCTTGGGCTCATTTTCGGATGTGTCATTCATGTTTATTTGTGTGATCAGGGCCAATCGGCTGTGAACACCCGCGATCGAAAACATGGTGAGCCACATTTTAGATTGTGGCCGACCATGGCTTTAAGGATGAGCCCCATCAAATACATGGTCAGGATCTCCGCACCACAATTATAATCGTGGTAGATTTAGAGAGATCGCTAAAGTGGGGACAAGCCCTAATAAAGATGTTAATATTACTCTTGGCATCCAGAGAATATGGCAGCTCGCCCTTGGTGTGTTATCTGGAATATATAAATAAATTGTTTCCCAATTATATAGTAACTGAACACTTATGCTAGCCATACACAGCCTGATAAGTAGCCCGATCAACCAAGCCCGATCGAAGTTTGCCGATAAAAAGATCGGCGTTTTCTCGGATGATCTAACAAAAAATCCCCACATAGAAAAAATGATTTTTGAACGATGTAACAGCTTTGATCGTACATCATAGTCGGAGTTTATCGTCATTTTTGTCGTCCAATCTTTCATTCAATGGGAAGTAATAGTAATATCGGGGATGATCGGTGTTCATTTAGTCGGGCGCTACAAGAAAAGTAGAACGATGTAACCGGACCGATTAAAATTTTCCAACATGTCCGATCATGTGATGCCCGATTTTCTGCTAAATTTTGATCGGGAAAGTTCTGTCGGACCATGTGGGCAAAACCGGATTTATGCCCGATTAACCAAAAACTTCGATCGGGCTTGGTTGATCGGGCTATTTATGGGGCTGTGTATGGCTAGCATTAGGTAGTGACTGATCACTGAAAAGTTCCTGACAATCAGCATTTTTTAATTGTTATCTTTATTTCTTAGCACATAATACAAATATAGTTGCGTATTTTACATATTATATGTTTAATGATTGCTTTAAGGTTTTAAATAAAGGGCAGATACAGTTTATCAATATTGTTTTGAAGTTATTTATACAAGGGCCTAAAATGGAGAATGTTTCCCATAAAGTATAAAAATAAAGACAGAATGGTGATATACAGGGCACAGCTGCTTGGAGATGGATTTTTGGTGATCTCTGCAATATACGTCTACATTTTACGCCCAGTTTACGGGAATCAACAAATGTTCAACAATTGCTGCTATAACATCATAGTGTATAATGAATTTTAAATGGATGAATTCAGTGGATGATTGTGTGTTATTAGATTACCAGACATAATAATCAGCTGTCTTGTGCTTTGAAAGAGGTAGAAAAACATGTTACCGCCTATAAACTTGAAAGGACTGTGACAGATATATACCAGCACTGGAAGGGCCATATGGCAGGAGACAGCTTACTAAATGAGAAGTTTTATGAGGCATTTTAACCCAGTCATGTTGTCACTTTATTCTGGTTATATAACCTCTGAGCATACTGTGCCGCCAAACTGATGTTGTAATATGGTGAGATGATAATGGGCCATGGTATGAGAGGCTATTCAAGAGGTCCGCGGTAAGGTAAATCACATCTAATTAGTGATGCAAAAAATCCACATGAAAAAAGTGATAACAATAATGCAACGACAAGCAACTAGTTAGAGATCCCTGCTCACTGATCTGATTACACAATAATCTAAAATTCATTTGATTACTAAACCTTATACATTTTTGCTTTGATCCTAGTTTTTAGATTTAAATTCCAACTCTTTTCATGTGTAATATATTCAAAGTTGCATTCTTCTTGGTAGGGTGGCCAACATCCCAAATATAGAGTCAAATACCCGAAAAGGGATGAGAGTTAATACTCGCACCCAAATAGTTCCTCCCAAGTAATCATGGGCAAGGGGACTTTTAAGGCCATATCATTGAGACATTATTAAAGGTGTAAGTTTAAACCATGCATAATATTTAACCTCCCTAGCTGTGAGACGAACCCAGTTCGTTTGCCATTCAGGCTCGCCCGATACACCCACGGAAAGCTGCAGCGATTTCTGGGGTTCCGGCACCGCCCCGATCTGCCCCCCCCCCCGGTGACGCCGAAGAGTACGGGGGGGGGCAGCGCCCGTCGGTCGGTTTTTCGGGCAGCCGCCCCATAGAAAGTCTATGGGGTCCTTAATTAGACGCCCTGTAATCGCCTGCACTGTTGTACAGACGACTACAGGGAGTCGTTTATCCCGCGGCTGCGGGAGCGCACTGGCGGTTTCCGAGCTGCTAGCAGCTCGGGAATCGCCAGTGTACACTTAGCCTAATCCATACAATGGTGCTCACAATGATTGGCTATAGGGGCATATTTGGGTTTATGGACATCCTAGTAGATCCTTGTGTCCTTTTGTAATTCTTCATTTTATACTCGTGTATCTTGGTTTGTTTATAGGTATTCAGAGTTTTGAAAAGCAACTACCCTGAACACGTAGATTTGAAATAGTTTGTTGAAATATTAAAGGAGGACATCATTTTCCACCTCGCCAAATCTGCATACTTCTTTTAGGCACTGAATCGTTGAGAAATTACTGATGCGTTTTCGTCAACATAACAGCCAATAAGCTTGCATTTTCAGTGGGTGATCCAGATAAGTTCGATGGGTTTAAATAGACCAGGCACAATGTTTTTAAACTGCACAAGTGCATAGAATGTACCTTTCCATACTTTAAAGGAGTCCCAGAGAACTCAATAGAAGAATCAGGACATGTGCACTGTTTGGTAGGGTCTAGCAACACCCCTGAGGCCAACCATAGCATTCCAGTGCAATCGACCGGCGATAAATTACAGCCTGGTGACATCACCACGCTGTGATTGATCGCGGGTCAATCGTACGGTAATCAATGTGCACCACATGGGCACATCAATTACCATAGAATGGGGACCCGGTTTCTCAGGTCTCTCTAGCCTGCAGCCAGCCCCCTCCCCCTCTTCTGGCATAGCTGGGTCCGTGCTGGCCACACCCCACACACACACAGAGCAGCTAGCTTAACACTCAGCCTGTGTGTGCGGCTCAGCTGTCAGCCCATCCATTACATTGGATAGGGACAGCGGAGTCCCCATTCAATATAATAGTTTTCGACCAAGGTTGTTTGGTCGAGATCCTTTGAACAGGATCCACTGAACCTGCTCAAAGGAAACGTGGATGGGTCAGATAAAGATACAGATTAGAGGAACACCGGGAGTCGTGAGCGCACATGGTGCCCGAGATGTCTCTAATCTGTTCCTTCATCGAGCCCCTGTGTGGCTAGCTTTACTCATGTGTTAAGAGTTGAAGTATGCACCACTGTAATTTACAGATATTACAAAGCCTGATATTACAATATAAACATTTGGCCATATGCTTATGTTGCACTTAAATGTTTCCATATATTTATTACAAATGGGATCACCGCCTCTGTCTTCACGACTACAAAGTGTCTATTGTTATGCATGGGGAAGGCCAGCACAGAAAAACTGCCCATGGGGGAGGAAGGAAAACAAATTTAGGTTGTAAAGGTGTAACTTTATCGCCCAGACGTCTACGACCTGATATACAGTTTCAGCCTATAAAGTAGGATCTTCATTGGTCCACTTGATATCCTTCCCGGGAACTCTTTACTTTTTTTTTTACCAAGCTGTCTAAAAGTGGTACTCATTAGAGCACTATGTTAGGAAGTGGTTTAAATCACAATTTGCCGATTACAGCACCTTTTAAACTGAAGCGCAAAGAATGCCAAGCCAGGTAAAATGTCATTGGGAGACCAAGGTCTGAACTTGGACGGGGCGCTTTATGGCTTTCTAGTGTGTGATAAAATCTGTTCACCAGATGTACTATCTGTCTCCTGTGTAGCATACTAGAACGTCAGCTAGGCCGCGGGCCCATTTGTTTCATGTAATTGCCTTTCCTATGCACACCTTAGGGCACCTTAATTCTCTGTTTTATTCCATGCACTGCACAGAGTACCATCTGCTGGTTTTAAACACTTTCCCTTTTATAGCGGTACTGCAGTGAAAGGCTATGTTCTTTCCTCAACAACACTGATTGGCAAGAGCTGGAGCCGCTTCTGCCAGATGATTGTTTTATATTTATCTAAATGAAGCATGTTTGTCTAGAAGGGTTGGCTCTCAGCACACAGCCTATTAGTCAGCTAGGTAACGTACGACTTTACCAACAAAACTTCTCATCAGATTTCCCAAGAATCGGTGCAAGTTAAACTTTAGGACACAACATATGAAAAAGGTTGAGCATCCTGGGCATTATCTATACATAAAATCGGAGTATTTCCAGGAAGAATCCGGGGAGGGTTTGGGGGGGGGGGGGGGGGGGGGGGGGGGGGAGAGCGATTGTGTACTTGTATATAGAGAGAGTGGGTATGTTGTTTTAGTTTTAATTTTAGTGTGATAATAAGTTATTAATTTTATGTTAAGTTTAGTGAATATATATAACCAGTATGATCTAGAGTTTGCAATATCTAAGTGAAAGTATGATGAAATGTCATGTTCTATAGATTTTTTCTTATTTTAAGCATATATTTAAACTGGTGTAATTGACATCATGTATAATTCAATATTGTTATTCTTATAAAAAATTCAATAAAAATGATTTTTTTTAAAAACATAAGAAAAAGAAAATAAACACAATTACAAATACAGATACTTTCATTGGGTTACATCTAACTGTACTTTTTTTTACCTAATTACTAATATTGTTGATTGTGAATATTTTAACCTCCCTAGATCACTGCTGAGGTCCAGATTTCTGTACCAAAACCTCACCATAGACTTAAATAGATTTTTTTTATGTTGTATGTCCATACAAAGGGTCTAGTAGACATCCTGAACATATGTTTTAAACAATTATCTAATTTACAATTATGTAAAAAAATAATAATAAAGGGTATTAATGCTTTATACAATACTTATTTTGTATGATAGATTTCAGTACAGTATGTATTTATATTTATTTTTGAAATCAATTGGAAATGTATTTTTGTTTTTTTGTTTTTTTTTACTTTGATTTGTATTGGATACAGTTATTACTGTATCCCGTACAATTCCCTTTGGTGCCCTCTCTCCCCTGGTGTGATGGACCTGGTTAACTTCAAAGGGACACATCTGGGGATTCACAGTGAAAGCAGTTTTCTCCATAGAGAACTGTTTTTTTTCTATTTACATTTGAATCTCCCGCCGCCACCTGAATGTGACATCATCACGCCTCGTCACTCCGGTGGGGGGTCGGCAGAAGCCAGTTCTGAAGATCAACCCCAACTCATCCAGTGCAGTACTAACAGGACAGCACTGGACAAGATGTTTCCATCAGGAACACCAGGGCGGTTAATCATGAATTTTGATTGGTGAAATATTAGAATATAGTGCTATATCTATATAATCGTGAATATTCAAGATGTTTTTCATCAGAAACCCAGAATTACTGTGCATTGCAATATGCGCATGTACAAGTGACAATTTGCACAATGAAGGTATTCTAAGGAAAGTACCACACATTGCATTTGCAATATGCGCATGTACAAATGTAGATTTGTGCAATGAAGGTAATAATGACTGGAGACCATGAATTCTCGTATTTACAAATTTATTGCAAATATTAGGATTTTTTTTTTTTGATATTTTGCGAATACGAATATTGCCTGTGCTACTCATCACTAAATACTCAGTCATTTAATGTCAATGGTTTCCAAACAGGGGGGGGGGGGGGG
>CM070039.1:11877857-11894853 GCA_036250615.1 Ptychadena robeensis
AAGGCCTGGCGGGCCGGATTTGGCCCGCGGGCCTTGTGTTTGACATGTCTGCTCTAGATGGTCAGGCCCGGGACAGGACTGCCCCCTGTCCCCACCTGACGGCAGCCCTGCTGACAGGGGTGCTTACATTGTTCAGCAAATTAAGCTTTGGTATGACTAAGAATTCATATAAATATATTTTACCACTTCCATTCCCACAGGTTGATAATGCTGAAAAAATACAGCCATGGTATCCTGCATAAGGTAAGATCCAATGTATTACCATATTTTTTGCCGTATAAGATGCACTTTTTCACCCCCGAAATTGGGGGCAAAAAGTGCCTGCATCTTATACGCCAAATGCGTGACCCCCGCGGCCACTCGGCCACCGGTGGTCGAACCTCGGCTTCCCGCCAGCTGTCCTGGCACGGAGATTAGTCGGGGAGCTGGAGGAGCTGTCAGGTGTGAGATTCCGGCCAGTGTCCGGCTCTCCCATCTGAACTGTGTAATTGCCTATGCCAGCCCTGAACCGGCATTGAAGTATGAACTGGCATCTATACCTCTCTCTCCTGTCCGTGGGAACAGCAATCACTCTGCAGCTCCCACGGACACAGAATCGGTAACATCGGGAGAGGAGAGAGAGAGAGCAGAAGACAGTCCAGCCCCCCCCCCCCCTTCCTCCTGCAGAACAGTGTAAAATATGACATGTTCAGCTAAGAATGTACTGATGCTAGGGACACCTTCTGGCTCAATTAAATATTGCATCCATTAACCCAATTAACCCAATTGATGTGAAAATTGATGAAAACGTATTAAATCTTTTTAATATGTCGTATGTCTTATATGCCGGTGCGTCTTAAACGGCGAAAAATACGGTAAATCTTTTTTGATACAATTTAAAACTATAATACCTGTTGTAGAAAATAAGGTAATAAAGCTTTCCAACAATACAAAACTTTTTTTTTTGAAAAGGTGAAAGAGATGAATGGAAAAGTGGACACGATTCTACTTTGACCCAGCCTAACGGGAAGATGCTGCTTGCCAGCCAGAGTCTGTAAACAGCTTAATAGGGAAATTTCCCTGTTTCTTCATTGGTGGAGTTTCTGGAAGGCTGAGTTTTGTCCTATAAGAAGCAGACAAACTTGTCTGCAGGACTGAGGAACCAGCAGCATGTATGTAAAGGTAGCCATACACGGGTCGATTTGTCATAGAATCCCCATCTGATCATTCCAGGAGATCGTGGAATCAGCAATTGATTGGATTGGGAATCGATGGAACACCACCTTGAGAATCCAATTTGTGGTCGAATTGGACATGAGCCAATCTCCAAAATGGCCGATTCCATAAAATCCATCGATCAGAAAGGCTGCTGCACAGGGAGCCATGGGTCAACCAATGTATTTCCATTGCCAAACGATCGACTAAAGAAAACAAACATTCGGTTCAATGTCCGATCTGATTTTTAGACGATTCCGATTTTGTTTTTGTCGATTGTTCAGGGTGGGCAGAACTTGATTTATCGACCCGTGTTTGGGATCCTTAAGAAAGATTCCCTTCACAAAGCTAGAATGAAGGGTAACTGAGCCCTGGGACTGTCACCTACTAGTACAACCTGTAGAGAAGTGTGGACAAGCAACATGGCCACTTGGACTGGACCAAGGCTTAAGAGACTGATTTGTATGCAATAAGTGACTACCCTACTTCTGGCATTAGGAGTAGCAAAATACCTAGAAATACCATCCTTCAAAAAAGCTTATTTATCTACAAGTAATGTGTGGACATTGGACTTATTAGTGATTTGGGAATTTGCACATTTCAGCCTGCAATATCAAGCAGCTCAGCGGAGTGGAATGGCCATAGGCAGTACGCTTAAGAAAATGCTTCACTAGAGCTGAATCGTTCTGAGAGCGCTGCTGCAGAGAAGCGCAATAGCATGTTGTATGTAGAGCGCCAGGTCAGTGTCAAAATTGTCCGCCATTCGTTGCAGAAACAAATAAAGAGATGTCATGTTAAGGATAATCCACACAGGTATCACCAGAACATGTCTCCAAATCACCTGCTTTGGTGAAAACATTAGGATATTGGATTTTGGCAATGACCAAAATCGTGAGGGTTAATCTTTGCAGTGAAGATCACTAAAAGAAAAACAAGGATTTCATCCTTCTCTTATCTGTGCAAAAATAGAGAGAGACATTTGGCTTAAATACAATTTAATGCATTAATTTCTAAAATGCAATTCCGTTAAACACTGTAACAACAAAAGCACCATATTCAGAATTTATTAGTACATCTGCCTTAGGGCATTCAGGTTGGAGCTAGGAAATAATTTGAATACCTTTCCCTAATTCAAACATCGTTCACGGCACAGAACAGCTTTCGGCTTTGCCCCATCGCATATTTTTTTTCAGCTGGTTTCAATCATTTTACATGAAAAAAAAACCTTCGCATCCGAAGGGAATAACCATTAAAATGCATTAAAGAAGTGAATATTAAGTGCTGACTGATTCAAATGCTATTTTAATCTGTAACCAATGTTGCCCATTTAATAATCGTGTAGCTCTAGAATCAGAAGACAGAGTGAAACATTAAGGTCTTTGTGGATTTCACAGATTTGGGAGCCGGTGCAATGTTTTTCATCTCCAGCCCTTTGACGACTAATTATGTGGCAAAGGTATAAGTTGGGCTTTGCAAATCATTATTTCCATTAGAAAGGTGTTGGAAACAACCCTTGTGAGGTTTTTCCCTCCTATTTTTGCAGCTGCTATTCCCATCGGAGTGGACCATTGCCTCCTGGCTGAAGCTGGGGCTTCTGTTCTCTTTCCACGGCACTTGGAAGAAAAACAAGACCAGGCTAATGAAAAACACACACGGGAAATACTTTATTATGTCATCATCCTCACCTACTGAGATCTGGCACTGCTCAACATAGAGGAAAGACCTCTATACCTCCCTCTCTCCTGACTTCTCTTCCCCTTTCCTACAGAACTCTGTTATGTAAGGTTGGCGTGTCATTTCCTGTCACATCATTTGGGAAAGAGTCCCATTTCCTGTATGTCCCTTTCCTCTTATTAGTTTTTAACTCTGGGCGCTTGATCATGTCATTTGTGCCCAGAGAACAATGGAGATTAGAGGACCATAGGGTGACACTCCCTTACACTATCTAATCTGAAAATCCAATTCACAGGTCAATGACTCATGAAATGGAAAAAATGCTTAGGTACGGTTAATTTATTTTAGATGACTCGTTAGTGTGTATTCAGTTAAGAAAGCAGTAACCTATACAAAGGAATCTGTACTTGATGTAGTCAGATCAGATAAAAGAATCATTTCCATTCGTTGGTTTGGGTCACTGCACTTCTTTATTGAATAAGCCTTCATTCCTAAGTTCCTGTCTGGTTAAACCTGTTGTCCAGTAGACATGACAAGTTCTCCTAGGAAAAGTATTCCTCCAGAAGAACCCATAGAGAAAACTATTAATCCTAGTGATCTGATTAAATAATAATTTATGAATTGCAGATCCTGTTTTAGCCTGGTCTTATAATCAAATGATTGAACACATTGACCAGGTGCTTCTTCATAGGTTCTCTTCCTAGGAGAACATGCCATCCTTTTTGCCCAGTTAAGCACAATGGCCATACATAGATGTTTATGGTCATTAACCACCCTAGCGGTCAGGACGGCAGCATCTCGTCCAGCGCTGCTACTGCTAGTATAGCACTGGACGAGATGGTGCCGTCCAGTACACATCGGGGCTCCGGGAGCACATACTCACAGTTCTGCGCTGTCCCGGTGTCCCCGATGTGAAAAAATCAGGGCACAAAGCTATGCTGCTATGTACTAAACATCGCCCAAATATAGTCTCTGGTGCCCCAGATGTGCCCATTTGCAGTAACCCTCTCTTCCCTGGTGTGATTTCCTCATACCTACAGTCATCCTACATCACCATGAAGTGACTCGAGGGGTAAACCACAGCCATTTGGAAGGATGCAAAGGATGCAATTATGAGACCTGCCAGGAACATTGTACATAAGAGGATAACATCAGGAATTATTAATTCTTTAGTTATGTACATGTCATTTCATAAGCACGATAGATAGATAGATAGATAGATAGATAGATAGATAGATAGATAGATAGATAGATAGATAGATAGATAGATAGATAGATAGATAGATAGATAGATAGATAGATAGATAGATAGATAGATAGATAGATAGATAGATAGATAGATAGATAGATAGATAGATGCTGGTATAGCACACCACAAACCTCACAAAATATACTTACCTAATGTTCTCTGGAATCATAATTTATCTGCCAGGCTTCCGGGGGGTTAATAAAGTGCAATATCATGAGTGACCACTGGAGGCACCATATAATGCTTTTGAGTAGAGAAGTATAATCTTTGAGTATTTCAATACAAAAAATCAAAGATCAGAAACCCCCAGCAAGGACTTGCTATGCCACTCCTCTTCACCACTAGAGATTTTTATTTGACCACTTTTACTTTGTGAATTATTGCAAAGCAATAAATTAGGGCATTGTTCTTACACTAATTTTTGCATAAATTAAGTTCAAAATCAAGTTGAAATTCTGAATTTTAATGTTGAACTTAATTTATGCAAAAACTACATGTGCTAGAGCAATAATTTCTTATTTCAAATGTTCCCACAACTTTTCTCTACATCTCCCTGCAATCTTGAACCCCTTCTACACTTGGGGGACTATTCCTCTCATAGCCATGTTACATGCATCCTGTCCTGCAGGTCTGGCTTTTTATGGAAAACATAAGGAAGTACCTGGGGTTTTGCTAAAGTGAAGGTGTGTAGGCATTTTTTGGGGGGTTGTTTGCTTATTTCTTTTAAATGGCTTTACACTCACTGGAAAAAAATAAACATAAATTTAAGGACACCAGAAACAGCTTTCTTTAAGACAACTATAGTGCCTTATTTGTTGCCGGGAATTGCGCTCTAGAAACAGTTGCATATTTCATGCAAAATAGTGATGGGTAAATGCTGAACTTTTATTGAACAGATCGTCTCCTCTGCAGAGATAACATTTATATTTGTGCTTGTTTGAAAAAGCACAGATATCTCTGTTAGGCCTCATCACTAAGGCACTAATTCACAGGCTCTAAACAAGTGTATTTCATAAAAGCAAGTGAGCATTGCCAGCGTGATCTCTTACTATAATCATATCTCTCTGTAAAATATATCAGACAGGCTCACATAAACAGATACACTCACTTAACCTGTTTGGCTCAGTAACATTTCTATCTCATTGCAGCATGAAACATACAACATACAGATGGCATGTGGATACAATCTCATTCCAACTCATGTTTTATAAAATGTGATATTTTCTAAACAGTTCCTACTGGTGATGTTTTTTAAAAGACAACAAATGATTCACAACGAGTGAATGATTGATAACTTTTGAGTCACTTTCACCTAAAAATTTAAATTTGACGATTTCGACGATTGCCCCTGAACATGGTATCAACAACAAACTTGCTGGAGATGGAGAGAAGGGTTCAGGGGTATACCAAAAAAAATAAAATCAGCTCACAAAGTTAGCAAGTCGAAAAGTTCGACCATCTCTACTAATGTTATACTAATGTACTTATGGGCAAGTATTGTGATGGACAGACATCTAGAGAAAGGCAATGGTTAACAAAGACTAATGGAACAACAGTAACAGACATTTATAATGCCCTATTCTGACAGATGGGCCTTCAAAGGAAAACAATGATGGACAATGATTGACAGAGGGGACAACAAGATGTGATGGATGCAAATGAACTGCCACAGAAGGATATATACAACAAGTGAGACATACACATACTACTACTGACAGACACACTGACAGAGTGACAAATAATTATTGATGAATACAAATGAATCTCAGACAATAAAAGGTTCTGTCCTTAACACCAAACACACTTTCAAGCCTCAAAGCTGTTTAATGGGTGATGTGATTGTGCCGAGGCACCTTTAGTGTTAATTGTAAATCTAAAGCCCTGTTGTCTCAGAATTTGTCATTGTTGTTCTCCTGCTTTTTAAATATTCCAAGCCAGAAGGAAAGACTTGCCCCTTTGAAGATGTCTGCCACTGTGCTAAATGAGGGAGTCCAACATAAGAATAACGGGTAGCACGCAGACTTGTTTTGCAGACTGGTGAACTCCTCACCCCCAAAACATTTGTGGGCTTTACACCCCCTGAGCTGCAGTGATCCGTAGTTACTCAGATTCATTAAGCATCTAAATGCTCTTCACAGGCTGAATGTTATAACTTGCAACAGGATAACTTTACTATGCATCTCAGGGATAGGGCACAGTCCATTTCAGTCCCCCCCCCCACCTAATATATACTGTGTTCCTCAACCATTTAGATTGTAAGCCAGTCCGGGCAGGGTCCTCCACTTCTCCTGTGTCATATCCTGTACCTGTGTGTTATCCAGTGTTGTGTCTCAACTCTATTTTATTGTGCAGCTAATATGTTGGCACTAAATCAATAAATGATGATGACAATAATAATAGGAAACATACATTACATATAAGTGGTATAAACTATTGCCAGGGATAGAGCTCAGTCTATAGGGTACAGATGTTACATATAAAACCAGCCAATCAACCCAAAGAGGTGTTGATGTCTGGTAATATTAATAATCCCAAATATCTCTATAAGGAGGAGTCCTCCTTCCTCAACCCCTAGCCTGGTAGGGAAGTGTCACTTACACCTCTTTGCGTTCCCTAAGGCCTGGATGCTAGGGCTAACTCCCACAGGGATATCTTAGAAGATGGCACAGGAACTCACACCAGGTGAGTGGAACTGGCAAAAGACCCTAGGCCCTTCTTAATTAATATTTATACCTTATATGACACTTCAGTAACTCCTCTGTTACTGGGAAGAAGCCTTATACCGTAAAGGGAAATCACAAGCAGGATTGTATTGTGCCACAAATCTGGGGAAGGTTACAGAAAATGTTCTGCTGCTTTGAAGGCCCCAATGAGCACAATGGCCTCCATCATCCGTAAGTGGAAGAAGCTTAAAACCACAAGGACTCTTCCTAGAGCTCGACGGCCACATGGCATGCACCTGAAGGACCATGAGAAATAACATTCTCTGGTCTGAAGAGGCAAACATTGAACTCTTTGATGTGAATGCTGGGTATCACATTTTGAGCAAACCAGGCACCCCTCATCACCAGGACAATACTCTCCCTACTGTGAAGCATGGTGGTGGCAGCATCATGCTGTAGAGAGGTTTTTCAGAGGCAGGAACTGGTAGACTAGCCATAGAATACTATGTACAGAAACATTCTGCAACTGTGTACAGCACATATCAAGCAGATATCAAAGGAATGGATTTAGGACAACTATGTGAATGTCCCAGAATGTTATGTGGCCCAGCCAGAGCCCAGACTTGAATCTGATTGAACATCTCGGGAGAAGGATGCTTCCCATCCAACCTGATGGATCTTGAGAGATGCTGCATGAGGAATGGGAGAAACTGGCCAAAGATAGGTGTGCCATGCTTGTGGCATCATATTCAAAAAGACTTGAGGCTGTAGTTAGCTGCCAAAGGGGCATAAATTTTTAATAAATTTGCAGAAACCTCAGGTAAACTTTTTCATGTTATTATTATGGGGTGTTGTGTGTAGATTTCTGAGGAAAAAAATTAATTTAATTCATTGTGCAATAAGGCTGTAACATAACAAAATATTAGGATTAGGCAATATTAGAATTAAAGGTCCTATTGAGATATTTTAAGGAAAATGTGCTGAACAATGGAAGTACAAGGAAAATGAACCGCCACATTACGCTTCTTTTCATAGAGTTTATATTACACATACCTGGGGTTGACTGCTGACAGTACCCATTTTGTATGGTTAGGTCACATCTTGCACAGAGAGATATGTATTAGTGATGAGCGACTAGGCAATATTCGAATTCGCGTAATTTCGCGAATTATCCGCCCATATATTCGTTCATATTCGTAATTCGAATATCGCACTTACGACATGAATGGCGATCTAACATCGCGATGCGACCCAATATGCGCAATTGAATGCAAGTCAATGGGAGAATGGCGGAGGAATCCGAAATCGCGATTAGCGGGAGAAAGCGCAATGCGCCACATATGCGCAATACTTGAAGTATGGGAATGGCGAAATCCGGAAAATTGCGATTACCGGGAGGAAAGGTTGCAATGTGGACCAAATATGCGCAATAATTTGAAGTCAAGAGTGGGAGAATGGCGGAATCGACTTGTTTATACGAGGAAGCGGCAATGGCCAAATATGCGCATATGCATGCAAGGTCAATGGGAGCGGGATATGGAGCTGGGAGAATATCCGTCATTTCCGTTTTTAAAATCGGCTGCGAATATCGCGATTCCCCGTTCATTGCAATGTCACGAGTATAAAAGCGCAATAAATCGCGAAAAATCGCGATCGCGTCGGATATCCGGATGTATTTCGCGAATATTGGGGGCGGAAATAGCATAGTTCGAGCTAAATATTGAAAATCGAATATATTCGAGTCAACACTATATGTATATTGAGGAGAGAAAAAACAGCTTCTGATGTTGCATCAGCCAGAGCTGTCATGGGGATCAGCTCGATGTTGGGTGTGATGTGGTGGTAACGTGGTTCTGCTCTCGGTACATCGAGGAAAGTCATAGTAAAAAATTGTTAACTCCATATCTGTTATGAGAACTGGAGCAGGGTAGACATTTTGACTGTAGTTCATTGTTATTGTAAATTCACTGAAATGATTTTTAAAAATTAATCTGGCCAGCCAATAAGAATTCACTATTGCTAATTTTGTAAGGACACACAGTGTCTACAAAGTTAGCCTCTAGCTCTAAGACTAGCCTGTCACTCCCTCTGTTGTGGTTACTACTGACATAACATATTAAGGGTTTAGAATCTTTAATGTATAGTTATCCTTAAATGATCTGTTCTTAATTACAGATAGATACAAAAGAGCTTTGTGCCTTCAGAAGACATGTTCCCAGGCACAGTGGAGATCTCATGGCTCTTTTCTTAAAGTTTATATTCAAACATCACACACAGTTGCTATTTAACGGAGGTGTGCTATATTGTATCTCTGCTCTGTAACATGGTTTATGCTGTCCAAAGTTTACCAAAGTTTTTTTAACCTCCCAAACACTCTTGTGAGGTTCAGATTTCCATACCAAAAGCGCACCATAATGGATTTTTTTTTATGTTGTAGGCCTGTAACTTCCCATAATATGTCCATGCAAGGATCTAGTTGAAATTCTGAATATAGGATTTTCTTACTTTGAATTGTATTTGATACAGTTATCACTGTATCCCCTTTGGAGTTAACACTCTCTCCCTTGGTGTGATGTCACCAGGTCCATCACACCACGGGAGAGGGGATTAACTTCAACGGGGCACATCTGGGGAATCTTCATAGCAAACTGTTTTTATGCTATTTACTTTTAAATCTCCCGCCGCCGCGATGAGACATCATGACTTCACACTACGGGGGGGGGGGGGGGGGGGATCCACTCTCCAGCAGTCCTTCAGTAGATCGAAGCCACCGGAGCCGCACGGATCGGTGAGTTCTCCGCCGGACAGACCCAGCTTGTTCAGTGCTATTCAAACAGGTCAGCACCAGATGGCCTGGGTTCAGCAGGTACAGTTAATGATGGTGGGAAAGACATCAATGTTCTACTGTATTGTTTTTTTCTCAATGTCAACTAGGCTCAATGTGGCAATATAGCCACCGCCATACTTGCAAAATTAGCAAATTTTTAAATAGCTGATATTCGCATTTTGAATATTCAAGTTCAACACTATCCATGACGAGCCTAGCTCCCAAGAACCCTGCACATCCCCATAAAGCTGTGGGGGGTTTTTCCGCAGATGCAGCATTTACGGGTTTGCGCGACCACCCCAATCGCGTCGTGGTGACATGGAAGGGGCCGGGGGATGCGCCATAGACCTCCATGTTAATAAAGGGGCGTCCGCTTTTCAGCCCACATAGCCTGTGGACAGGGGTGGGAATTTTAACCTCCCTAGCTTTCAACGGCGCGGTATTGGGCGCAATCGAGGCAGTGTACAAAGGGAGGTAGCTTTCCAGGGAGGTATTGGGTGTACCCGATGCCCGCTTCCCCTGTGGTTGGGGCAACCCTGAACGCCGAACGAACAGGGTTCGTCTCAACCGCTAGGGAGGTTAAGCAGTGTACTATGTGCACTTCTGCGATTGCCTACGATATTAGGGGCGCAGTACAGGCAGAACGCTAGGGAGGTTAATAAGAGGGCAGAGGAAATAAATATTTATTAATTTATTTATATTTTTGCTGTGTTGCTTATTTTCTATACTTTGTGGGGTCTGCATTTTGAAGAACACAGAGAACAACAGTAAGATTTCTTCCTATAAAATACATCATGATTTAAAGCAACCCCTAACAGTTTTAAAGCTATAGCCACACGTTTAAACATATACGTAGTTAATTTCCACCTTGCCTACCATTCATTTGCATATTAGTTTTCATAAAAATGACGGTGGAGTGGAATTAGTTAATTCTGAATCCCACTAAAAAGCACACGAGTTGGTGTGAATTGCTCAGCAATAGGATGTGATTCCGGAGTCAGTATAAAGGCATAATGTCTGCAAGAAGCATCCGTGTATACTGATGTTAAATTATACTGGCTGTAATTAAATTCATTCCAATCTGATCCCAACCAAAGCTTCTCTAGTAGATTCAATCATTTTACCCAGTTTAGAAGAACAACAATTAGCTTTATTCTGCAGTAACCTTTCAAGACCATCTCTGTGCAAACTTTCACCTAAACTACAACAGATGGTGCAAAGCCAAGCGAGGGAAGTACCCCAGCTGTTAAATTTAAACGCTACGTAAATGGCACCATTTCACCGCGGAAGAAATGAAAGAGAAAGATGATACTGAAAGAAAATGCAAATGCTAATCAAATACTATTGTCTAAGTGCACAAATTATGACAAATTACATTGACATAAAGAAAACACACATTACCTTAATGGCAATGGATAGAAGGGGGAAACAACATATCAATATTGCACACTCTTCTAGGTTTGCATATATCGCGTGTATGGCTACAGTTTCAACATTTTTCTACTTTCCTAGATTCTGCTTTCCACCACGGTGTTCCTATTTCCAGTGCTGATGTGTCTGCTGACCAGTCCATGCCCATAAGCAGTCAAATACCAGGCCCGAGTCCTGAAAATCATGTGTAAAATTTCTTCCAAAATGAGTTTCAACGCAGGAAAGTTGACACACATCTTTAACAGTAACTCTAGATGTCTATTTCTCATTGGTAAAGAGGCCACCAAATCGTCAGAAGAAGAGCCCAGCAGCACCATGACAGGATTTACCTTTTTCTTTGAGCTCTGCTCATACCCATTCATGTGTTGGGCAATGCATCTTAGCTCGTGTCCATATGCCATATTATAACCCAATGGACTAGTTTACATAAATTCAAATTAAATTGCATGAAATCGGATGGAGAGGGTAAAACAGAATATGGTGGTGGAAGGAATGACAATACAATGTGGTCACACCTTAATTGACATGTAATAATCACACAAGTGATGATCAGTTCCAAAATTGCGCCATAGTAGTCATGT
This sequence comes from Ptychadena robeensis, assembly GCA_036250615.1. Classification (NCBI taxonomy): domain Eukaryota; kingdom Metazoa; phylum Chordata; class Amphibia; order Anura; family Ptychadenidae; genus Ptychadena; species Ptychadena robeensis. Next base: position 11,889,477 of record CM070039.1, read on the forward strand.
GCCTCACCCCAATTAGTATAAAAAATATAGAGGAGGTGTATGGTTCAAACGACACAGGGTCATTCCAACCATGGGGCTATTAGTGGCACAGCATCAAAATAATTTCAAAATATCATAATCACGATTATGATATTTTGAAATTATTTTGATGCTGTGCCACTAATAGCCCCATGGTTGGAATGACCCTGTGTCGTTTGAACCATACACCTCCTCTATATTTCTTAATTGACATGGCTTGTATTTGTAACCAATGTTCCTATAAATGTTTAAGGTCTAAAGCTGGCCATACACCTTTAGATCTCTCTGTCAGATATCCTTTAGATCTACCAACAACTATGTAGTGCTGGGTCCTCTGCGATTGGACACAGGTAGACTTGATGGTTTAGAAAGTCCCTCATATTACATGGATTTGGTAAAACAAAAGGAGATCTAAAGGAAATCTGACAGAGAAATCTAAAGGTGTATGGGGGCCCTAACATATCACTTTCTTTTAATGAAAGAATCAACCATTTGTTATAGAGCTTCTTTTTTTTAACCTATATGTTTCAATTACTTGGTTTACAATATCACGTTATAGTCAGAGAGTGTGAATTTAGAGTCCCCATACAAGGGGTGAATACAAATGTGTTTTAAAGATAAAAATATAAAAGTATTTCATCTGATCTTACATGATTAACATCGTTGACTTCTCCACAATTGGTTGGCCATTGTCATTGTCACGAAAAAATACTAATCTTTCACATGGATCGTGAGGCCGACATCCAAAAATACAATAATACACTAATAATAATACAATAATAAGCACAACGCCCACTAGCTCAGATAGAACATTCCCCCTGAGAATTCAGGGGCCAGGGGACTTTGAGGGCTTCATTAGTCATATCATACCCCTAAAATGGGTTACACTTTTTGTTTCATCTGTGGACACCTACCATTTTCTTGTATGCATTCAAATGTATGGTTGGGATGTATTTTATGGATATCCGGCTTTGTGTCTGAATTTTTCATCTATGTTATTTTGTAATTTGTTATCTGATAACCTATAATTCATGGTGTGATATGACTATTGAAGCCTTCAAAGTCCCCTTGCCCCTGAATTCTCATTGGGAATTTTCTTTCTGAGCTAGTGGGTGTTGTGCTCACTTCCTTGGTGTTATATGCTGTAGAATTGGACAATTTAATACAAAGTGTTGGGGTTTCCCAGATAATCATCACTGTTTCCTCCCCAGATAAGCCAACATCATGCCTGTGTAAAAGAACCTTTTGTGCTCATATCATACCCGAGCATCCAGGTGTTAAATACTGTCTGTAGGTTTTGTGCATTTCTTCACAACAATGTATACATCTCAATAACCTCTAAACTAAATGCACAAAAAACAAGCAAAGCATTTTTTTTAATAAAGGTCAGAAATAAGTACTGTCTTTCTAGATCTGAAAGTCACCTCTGAGCTGACAGTCCCAAGCGATACCATAAAAAATATCATTCATCATATTCCTTAAAAATGTAGATGGAAGCACATGGGACCATGGACATGCCTCTATGTGGAATTACTAAGGATCTGGCATTAGTATCAATAGGCTTTGATATTCCCAAGTCTAAACTCACAATCCTCACCTGATAGGATTACTCCGGATTTTAAAGCAGCTTTTTCTACTTTTTTGTGTTATCTGTTATCAGTTTTGGCATTTTTAAGCATATGATGTTTTTTAGACTTATAAATATCAACTACATCATTATATAATATTATTGGTCATCACAACCATTAATACATCTCACCCATTCTGACAATAGATGCATTATCTGGAAATAATACAATAATCAGACATGACTATATTACTTCTATAGTCTAAAGCAAGGGGTGCCTATATAGGCAACCAGTAGATCATAGTATCCTTCAATTTTTTTGTCTTTATTAACACGATGAACTTTACACACCACTTCTTTTTTTCACTGTTAATATTAACAGGTTAAACTGTATCAAGAGATTTTTTTTATGAATGTTTTTCTTTTTTATTATTTTATTAACACTTTTAATATTATAAAAATAAAGCTTTATTAACAAATTTTTTGGTTCATTTATCTTAACACTGAAGGGCTTTTGTTTAATTGGTAGATTACTTTGACTCAGTCATGTTTAAAGTAGCTTGCAAGCCAATTAAGTGTGGGTACACTTGTTCTGAAGGCTTTATTTTGGCATTATCTGCTTTATTCTGGAAACAATCAGCCTATTTTTAAATGTATCTGTAATTGATCCCACTCATTGCCAACATTTGAGGACAACCATATTTACAATGTGCATCATACAGACATAAATGTTGTAAGAATTATATTACCAGCCAAGGTCAATGAAATGAAATGAGGCCAGTAAGACAATTGTATTGACATACTAAGGTAGTCCTTGAGTTATCCGACATTAGAAACACTCACATTTAAGAGTAGAGCTGAAATTTCTTCTCTATCTGCCTGGGGGACACAATGCAGACTCCTCAGTAACATACAGTGTAGTGACCCATGGGTGGTTTTGGTTGATGCATGGGGGCAACCCATTCATTCATCGTGCAGAGCAAGCGGTAACCCAGATCCATAGTCACAGGGGACACAGCTACCACTCAACCACCAGGTATTTCATAAATCAATGAGATTTAAGATAAAAAAATACAAATATTTTAAAGTCAGAGCAACTTTTTATAAAAAATAAAATGAACTATAATTATTGAGGGGTAAAATCTTGATCCCAGATAAAAAAAAAAGGCTCTAGGAGGCGCCCATAGTCATAAATTATCAATGGCAACGTGTTTCAGGGTTCCAGACCACTTCTTCAGGATGATAGGGAATGTAGTCTTCTGGCTCTTTAGAATGCCTGGAAGAGAACAAGGTTTCCAGGTATTCTAAAGAGCCAGGAGAGTACATACCCTATCATCCTGAAGAAAAAGTCTGGAACCACAAAACACAAAGATGTAATTTCAGTAAATGGATATTTTATGACTATGGGCACCTCCTAGAGCCCAAAATATCTTCATCAAAATTAACTATAAACAATTGTTCCAGCTCCATCTGAAGAAGTGGCTTGGATTGTCCATCAAATATCTGCAAAAGAATGAGCTACACATATGGCAACATACACTGATCTCTAAATGGACTGAAAATTGCAAATCAGGTAAAGCTTTTCCTAGACGTATATTTTAATAATGTGCTTAGTTGCTGACCAGGAGTGTAAAACTCTGAAGTTTGAGCCCATTTACCTTTTGCATATGTTTTCAGGATGCCAATGTTGAGTGGTGCTCAATTGATGATGCCACTTTCCATCACTGTATGCATACCTGTCAACCCTCCTGTTTTTGCCTGGAAAGTCAGGTTTTTGATGTGTCTTTCCCAATTGAAATCCCGATTTCACAAAGTTCTCGATATTTCCTGGGATTTTTAAATGGGGGCAATTTAGGAGAAAAGGGATGTTACTCTCCCTTCTAAGTTCCCATCCTGCTTGTGCGGGGAAGAGGGAGAGTAACTCCTCCTTCCTCCTAAGTTAGCCAACTAGTAAATAGGAGTGAGCGTACAGTAAAGCTGCCAATGCTAGAAGTGACATCACTAACGAGATGGAGTTCCAAATACCGCAAGTGAGTCCATGATGTCACTTCCTGTAACTTTTCCCTTATTAAATAAGGGAAAACTTGACAGGTATGCTATATGTGAGCGCAGGGTGCCATGGTTACAGTTCCATAATGCAGATAATAAATTATCTATTTCAGATAATTCAGATTCAGATGTCTTCAGGCCAGCAATGTGTCATCTAGGGTCCTCATTCTCTTCAAAGTGGTGACACCCCCTCAGGTGTCAGGTCCATGACTACAGCACTCACAGGGTGTCTCTGGTTAGACTCACTCTGAGTGTCATTCTCTCCAAAAGACTGAGGGCCTCTATTGGTATAAAGAAAATATTGTGAAGGTCATTGTCATAAAAACTAAGTCCATCTGGAGTCTGAATTATTTTAAACTCCTGCTGGGGGGTTAATTGTATAAATGTTATTTAGTAGTTATGCTTTATTAGAGAACTTATAAATTAATTATTTCTATTATGTATTCCCCTTCTACTCTATGTATTATATGTGTTAATTGAATTTGCTCTCCTGCACATGATGGCAGGACTTCCTTGAAAACCACAATATTTTTTAGCTGTCAGAATGGTGCATGTACATGAGCTCCCCTTTTAATATAACATGAAGTGCTACTATCATTCTTCTCTGTCACAAAGTGTTCTGGTAGCAAGACAGATGGGATGCTCAAAATGAAATGTACCTATGACTGTTTGCTACTATATATATAAAACGTCTCATTTAGTCTCATATGTGGTTTTCCAAGAGGGAAACGTTACCAGGAGTGATTTATCTCCGTCCAACATGTTTGCATCACTGAGTACGGAAATTTCCAGACAGGTTTAGATCTAGTTTGGGGAAAGTTGAATTACCCTGTGCCATTGCAGTTATAAAGCTGTTTCCTTCCTATTTATTTTTTTATTTAGATATGTACTATATGTATGCGTGATATTTCTAGGTCAACCTTATTATTTTACTTTGTAGTCTTCTATATATTTTATATAGTCTGATGACATTCATGCAGTTGGAAATGATGAATGAATATAGAACATTCGAAGGTCAAGATTTAAACAGTTAAACGTTCACACTGAAACCCACAGATATTCCTAGAATGGGAAATTAAATATTTTAGGCTGAAGATGCATTAGTTATGTAAAATGTCTTCTTTGGGAAAAAAATGTTGTGTTGAAAATTCAGTGAAGCTTTTGCTAAAGAAATCTTTAGTACAGTACAGGTCTTTTTGCTAAGATCTGTACTACGGCAAGGTTAATGGTGACAAATGGTACCTATGATTTTAGATTTTATCAGACTTTTATTGAAAGACGTAAACTGAGATGGCACTGTGTTAAACTGGTTGATGTTTTCAAGATTATACTAAAGATTGAGTAAAAACTTCTCCCGAAAATGTATTGAAAATAATTGCATTATCATTATGTAGTTTATTAATATAACAAATATTCATTGGGTACTGGATTTTGATGAGGCGTCATAAGAGACAGAATCAGAATGAACAGGATTCTTGTAATCCATCATTAATATAGATCTTTCAGTTCTTTACATCATCCTTATTATGTGGAAACCGATCATCAAGTGTGCCAATTCATTAAACAGTTTCAAACAAGAATCAGTGACCAATATGTCAAGTTCTTAAGGGTCTACGTAGTTAATCTAAAATAGACCTTAATTTATTGCCATAAAAATAGTGAGACTGGCTAAGACTTGATGGAGATCATCTCTTGAAGTAACTTCCAAATCATGGATGGTCTGCTATGACCAAACTGGAGGCC
>CM070039.1:11894953-11927350 GCA_036250615.1 Ptychadena robeensis
TTTCCGGCCCCTTGTCACCTTGTTGAAAAGATGCTCCCCTGCTGGTTCTCTGCAAGGAGTGTCCATAATGCCTAGAGGTGTCAAAACGTTGCGTTGGGGATGATGCAGTGGTGTGATCATGTGATGACACTGTGGCCGCATCGTCATGATGACAACAGGCAGTCTCTAGGAATTATCTCTGCAATGAATGAACATTTATTTGTAAGTACAGGAAATTAGAAAAGATAACAACCCCCCTGTCACACATCACCACCACCATTAGTGATGCCAGCGATGCATGGAATTGTCAAACATATGACTCGGCCATTACAGGCTCTTGGTTCGGACCCATAATCTCATTTAAGAAGCCAATGTGGCCCACCACTCAAAAAGTTTGCTCACCCTTGCACTAGACCCTCAAATGCAATTAACTAATAAATATGCCTCTAGGCATGACTTTTAAATAGAGATTACGTTCTGGGGTTCACACCTGTGGAATATAAAGTTGGTTTAAAGAAAAAACATTTAATAAATTGAAGTCTAACAATCTTAAAGTGTGCTAGCTGCAATATTTTGTAGGACAGTACAGAACAGAAAATATAATGTTAATAATAGTTGTAACACAGTCGACCTAAAACCCTATAAAATAGTTTTTTTTTCAATATTACTCAAAGAATAAATGGAATGAATACATTTAACAACACGCCAATAGTTACACTTACAGTACAATGATATTTAGTTTGGAAATAGTGTCACAATTTGGCTTCATACTGCATTCAGAAAAAGAACTATCCCAATAATATTTCTTTTTTTATTAAGCGCCAGCAATACCACTGACCACGAGTTTCAATGTTCTGCTGTTGGCTATGGATTTATTCCACTTCCATGACTAATGTGTCTGGGTATAAATCCTGTCCCTTAGTGGATAATTACTACATTCCCATCTCCTCCCTTCATGTGGTTAGGTAAGACTTATAATCAAGTAAACTACATCCAGCATTGCCTAGCTTGGTGCATTGAGCCTATTCTGCATTTTCAATGCTCCCTCATCCCTCCCTGAAGTCCAAAGTTCTCCAATCTTACTTGCTTTAATTGGCAAAGCTCTTGGAAGTTTTGTCTACATGGGTATATAGTTCAAATTGTTCAAAGTGATTGAGAACATATTTAATCATCCTAGAACTTGAAAACAAGCTTAGCAAACACAATCCCATTTCTAGAACAGCAATAATAATGATCCCATAGCACTTGTTAAGCATTAAATCATATATTTATGTAAGCATATTTAAGGATCTGTTGGCAATTACTGACTATTCTTTAATGTGTGCATGCATGCTGGAAGGAATAACTCTCTTCTAGCCCAAGATCTAATTAATGGAGAATTTAATATATTGTATTTTTCTGTATATGAATGCAGTGACAAATGTATCAGCTTGGATGTGCTGCCCCACTTGTATATTCATAAATCTGACTATTAGGCTATGTTTCCACATCCATCAGGACCCCCTTCGCTAAGCGTATTGCTTGGCAGGGATCCCAACGGAACACATAGACTTTACCTGCTTGGCGCATGCTGTGTTTAGACATCCGCCAATGCAGAGGCTCAACGTACTTCACTATGTTCTGTGAAGACACAGCATCCGCCGAGCAGGTAAGTGAATGTGCTCTTAACCTTTAGCTTAGCGTATTGCGACACATGTGGAAACCCTGCCTTATACCCAAAGGAACTTTTGTGACATCATGTTCTAAATCCATAGACATTAATGTGATTGCCTCCTTAGCCATAACATCTTCCACTATGATATGGAGATTGGCCTGTGGAGATTTGTGCTTATTCAAAATGTGTTGGATAAAAAGTGCTGGCATTGCAATCTTTATTCTAGTTCATTCCAATGGTGTTGGTTGGGGTTGACACCTGATTCACCAAACTATGCCAAGCTGTGGTTTTATTTAGATACCTCAAACCCTGACTTCTTCAGATTGCCGGACAGAGGAGAATATGGATCAAAGGTACTGCTTTTTCTCAATTATGCATTGGGTCTTGCAGATATAGCAGGCCCAAAGGTTTCCCTGTTGGGACTTTCAGTGTCATTTCATTTTGTAAAGGTTTTATGTTTTTTTTCTTGTTTTATGTAATGTTAAATGTTAATTGTTTTATCATATAAAAATTAAATAAATAATTATCTAAGAAAACAAAGTCAACAGAACATGCAACTCCAGAGTCTAAGGGAAGAGTAGTTAACGCTTCCTTTGACCTTTGGTATTGTGCTTTCCGATGTAAGGCTTGTATGGAGCCGTTTGACCAAGGAAACCCTTTACATGGTGCTTCCAACACCTGTGATGAGCTCAATGAAGGGGGACATTTGGAACTCTGTAGTGAATCAGTTATTGATTAACAGAACACTGTTGACTTCTACACATTTAGTGCATCAGTACTTGGTGACCAAGCTCTGTTGTTCCTAAACACTTCCAAAATTAAATAAAATAATACTTACAGTTGATGTTGGCATATCTATCAGCTATGAAATTGATTGAACTTATAAGTTATCATCCGATGACAGTACCATCCAATGACAGCCATTTCTTCCAAAAAAATTCTTGCAAATGTTAGATTTCATACACATCTGAATGAAACATCTGATTCAAGGATGATGAATACTTATACATTTCTATAGACAACTGTCTGTAGCTCTAAAGCTGAGTAAAAAATGTCTTCTGACTTTTTGGGACACTCTTCCTCTGGTTATGTGTCTGGTACTGAAATAAAAGCAGCAAGTTAGTGTTCTCCGAACACCTTCATCAGGCACTACAGTTTGAAAGCGGTCATCCTGTCAGTTTGCACTTTCTGTGTTGACAGCTCCTTCTAATGTTATCCTAAGCAGCACCTGTCATGTGTTGTGGTTGTTATTTCTCCCTTGCTTGTTCTCCTCGGCTTGCTACTTTCTGTGGTATCATGAGGAGTGCCAGGAATATGGAAAATAGTTTCCATGCTTACTGTAATTTTCCTTTCCTGGCATCTCCTCATGACAGTGTACAAAAAAAGTTGGGACACTAAACAAATTGTGAATAAAAACTGAATGCAATGAGGTGGAGATGGCAAATGTCAATATTTTATTTGTAATAGAACGTAGATGACAGATCAAAATGTTTAATCCGAGTAAATCATATCATTTTAAAGGAAAAATATGTTGATTCAAAATTTTACGGTGTGAACAAATCCCTAAAAGTTGGGACAAGTAGCAATAAGAGGCTGGAAAAAGTAAATTTGAGTATAACGAAGAGCTGGAAGACCAAATAACACTAATTAGGTCAATTGGCAACATGATTGGGTATAAAAAGAGTTTCTCAGAGTGGCAGTGTCTCTCAGAAGCCAAGATTGGTACAGGATCACTAATTCCCACAATGTTGCACAGAAAGATAGTGGAGCAATATCAGAAAGGTGTTACTGTAAAGGAAATCACAGAATGGGCTCAGGAATACTTCCAGAAACCATTGTCAGTAAACACAATCCACCGTGCCATCCGCCGTTGCCAGCTGAAACTCTACAGTACAAAGAAGAAGCCATTTATAAGCAAGATCCAGAAGCTCAGGCGTTTTCACTGGGCCAGGAATCATTTAAAATGAAGTGTGGCAAAATGGAAGACTGTTCTGTGGTCAGACGAGTCACGATTCGAAGTTATTTTTGGAAATCTGGGATGCCATGCCATCCCGACCAAAGAGGACAAGGACAACCCAAGTTGTTATCAATGCTCAGTTCAGTAGCCTGCATCTCTGATGGTATGGGGTTGCATGAGTGTGTGTGGCATGGGCAGCTTGCATGTCTGGAAAGGCACCATCAATGCAGAAAAATAAATTCAGGTTCTGGAACAACATATGCTCCCATCCAGACGTCATCTCTTTCAGGGAAGACCCTGCATTTTTCAACAAGATAATGCCAGACCACATTCTGCATTAATCACAACATCATGGCTGCGTAGGAGAAGGATCAGGGTACTGAAATGGCCAGTCTGCAGTCCAGATCTTTCACCTATAGAGAACATTTGGCATCGCATCATAAAGAGGAAGGTGCGACAAAGAAGGCCCAAGACGATTGAACAGTTAGAGGCCTGTATTAGACAAGAATGGGAGAGCATTCCTATTTCTAAACTTGAGAAACTGGTCTCCTTGGTCCCCAGATGTCTGTTGAGTGTTGTAAGAAGAAGGGGAGATGCCACACAGTGGTGACAATGGCCTTGTCCCATCTTCTTGGGGATTTGTTGACACCATGAAATTCTGAATCAACATATTTTTCCCTTAAAATGGTACATTTTCTCAGTTTAAACTTTTATTCTGTGATTTATGTTCTATTCTGAATAAAATATTAGAAGTTGGCACCTCCATATCATTGCATTCAATTTTTTTTCACAATTTGTATAGTGTCCCAACTTTTTTGGAATCCGGTTTGTAGTTTCCACCCTTTCTTACTTAGGCTCGGCCTGTTATGGAACACTGGGCAGGGCTTCGGACATCAATTTGTTAACAAGGGAGGTGGTCCTAAGGGGAGGTCGTGTGGCAGAACCAAACCATGGTACCACTGTCATGTGGAGATGCCAGGAAAGGAAAGGTATGGCAAGTATGGCAACCATTTTCTGTATTTTTGGTTAGTTGCAGAAGGTTGGACCCTTTAAAGTTTTTGTCCCATGGGGGACAATTTTTTGACTATTGTACTACATTATCACTGATGGAGTAGGTGAAAAAAACATTGCTGTTTTGTAGACACATGTTCTCCTTACTTTGGTAGAATTCGTCTGACCTTTTGTGTTTATGGAACAGGTGGTTGAAAAGGAAATACAAACTGATGGGCTTTCAACCCATTACTACTTAAATCTAAAATAAATTGGTTGGGCTACATATAAATACAAAACTCGGCCTGTGCAGAAGCAACTAGTCAAGTCCTTACAACTTTTAAGTACCTATTCAACTTCACTGTTCTATAATAACTGCTTTCCAAGCTAGTACATGGCCAGCAGGTCAAAGAGGGCAGCTTCAGTCTGAGGCTACTCAGATGAGCTTTAAGGACCTTTAAGTGCGTGTGGTACAATGAGCTGTTGGTATACACTGCCATTTATCACTGATTTGACTAAAGTATTCAATTTTAAAATGTCTGTGAAGCGACATAACTGAGCCAAGTCCTCAATAACCCGGTACTAAGAAAATAAATAGTTATCATCAATCGTTAGAAAACAGAAGCTTGATAGACATTATGCAGAGAAATGGATCTATAACCTGAATTAATAGGATCCAGACTTAAGTTCTCATGTATTATTTAGCAGCATTTTTGCACTGTAAATATTGATATGAAGGGGATATTGCTAGAGCATTTTATAGTAAACCTTGGCAATATTTATAATAGATGAGGCAATCAGCATTGTCTGCAACACAACTGATTTCTGTGTTCATTGTCAAATTGTCCAAATAACTATTGCTGATAACCAACTAGACCTATTTAACACAATACCAAGTGTGGTAACCCATAGCAACAAGAATATATTACCTCTGTGGTGTTTAATTCAAATCAACTGAACTTGCTGTGTTTGTTACTTAAAGACACAGCAAGTCCAGTAAATGAATTAAATTAAAACAGATATACAATGACTTGGATGAATGAAAACCTTCACAGACACTGTAAGTGAACCTTCGCCAAATATGGCAAACAAAATCCATTGTTCACAATATATATAACTGGATCTCCAGGGGACGTAAAAGACATAAAGCATCTTTATTAAAACATAAACACATGTATTGTAAAATAAAATGATTTGTTAAAAATATTGAGATGCATTTGCACATTTCCATGAATATTTCTTTTACATTGGTTGACCACATATTACATAGTACATTCTCTTAGGCTCCACTGAGGCTTTTTGGGAGCGGATGCATGCCCGCACCGGCCGCGTCCATTGAAATCAATGGACTTGGATCGGCCGTGGTTTTGCTGCGGGTTTTAGCCCATTGTCAATAAAAATTGGTAAACATATTGTAAGTAAATCTGTCCATCTTGGGCTGCTGTTCTGAGGGAAGGCGAACACAGACATATCCACCATCTTGTACCAAGTGAATATCAGAATTTCTATCTTATCTGGTGAAGGCAACTGGCGATGAGGGAAGTTTTTTCTTCCCCCAAACCCCCCCCCCCCCTTTTTGTGTGACGGGAGGTGCAGCAACCAATACCTTCAGGCTCTATTCACTCTGGGCTTTGGGTCACACTGGAGGGACAAAAATCCCCTCCAGGAGTTACCATCACTGGCCAGGGGGTGCCAGCGCTGCTCTGGACATATGTTCCACTTGGTCAACCCAGTGGTGATATTGTATATATAATCAGACCACCCTGAGGAAGCCTGCGAAATGAAAAATTATCAAGTTGTAAATATATATGTCTGAGAACACTGATTGGGTGATTCCCTACAAATATTGCCTTATGGCAAAAACTATTTTATGATTTTACGGTTCGGCGCGGTTCCGTGCAAGGGACCCCCCTGATGGCATCCTACCTTCAGACCTATTTACCCTTGTAAATTTTTACTACTCAAGAATGAGACCGACATACTTTAGAGACCACTAGGGATGGACCGAACTGTTCGCCGGAGAACAGTTCGGCCGCGAACTCGGCATGTTCGCCGATCCTCTCGCCAGCGGACAGTACAGGTGTTCGACCCGCCCCGTTCGCCGGCCAGAAGAAGATCTAAATTCTGGCAGGATCCGGCAGGATCAGAACCTGCGAGATCGTGCCGGAGGAAGAATCTTTTAACTACAAGACCGGCATGTATCTACGACTTTTTCGTCATATGGAGGAGAAAGTTCAGCAGGAATACCTGTACATCGCCGATGTGTATGGACATTAAAAGTTCTTTAAATGATTTTAATTTACTCACTCATGGGTTAGAGTGATCCTTTACTTTTCTTCTGAATTCTGACCTTTCTATGTTTATTACTATACATGATTTACGTTACTGCTGTATCTTAGTGTCCTCTGACCGTTAAAGTCCACCAGTCCCTGGTTTGGCAGGTAAAAACTCACAGGGGAAAGATTCTGTAAACTCTGGGTATGGGGCCCTAGTCCTGGTCCAGCGATCTGCAGACTCTCTGTTTGTCTTATTCCTTTGAACGATTTTTGCTTTGTAGATCATACCAGGTGGGCAGGAATCGATTCCCGATTATTCTCGTTGTGGCCGATCTAACTAAAAAATACTCAGGTGTATGGATAGCTTTAGCTTCCTATCTATAAAATTGTGTTACAGCTTTCAGGGAGTTCTGACACTTGTGTATTGAGCGACACACTACTATTTTATTTTTTTCAGTGTTGGCACATGTCCACCAGCCAGTGCTGGGCTTTCTGGGCATTATGATTGACATCAGCATCTTAATTAGAAATCGCTAGAATTGAATGAAAAAATCCTTTCAAGGGGTTATCTGCAGGGGCCAGTTTGATTCAGGGATTCTCACTGATTAACTATGGAATGGAAACTCTTACGTAATGTATCTACAAATAGAAACTAGTCTAGTAAAACTAGTTACAATTTTTTACTTTTTTTGATTCTATGGTGAAATTTATATATTTTGGGGAAAATGGAACCTATGATCATGGTCCCATTGTTGCATTATGGACTGCTTCAAAATAATAGTTGGCCCTTCCTTCCTTTTTTAACGGCCATTTGTATATTTGCACGATGCACTTTCTTTTGCCTCCTCTCGACATATGATCTGGATATACAGCCTCCTGAGGAAGTCCATGTAAAGGGTCGAGGACATTTTGGACTGTTTCTGTTGCTTTTTTTCTTACATGTGTGACTATCCTAGATACTTACCAATGACCTTTTCCCTTAATTTTTTGTTGACCAACAATTCTAACATTATGTTATAAAGTGTATGATTTGAATTTTAGACAATTTGTAGACTCCTTCATAGGAACATTGCCTAAGAGTCCCAGGGGCTGGCCACTAGTGATGACCGAACTGTCCGCAAGGTGGATGGTTCGGCCGCAAACATAACATGTTCACTTTTCTTTCCCCGGGGAACAGTATGGGTGTTAGACCTGCCCCGTTCACTGGGAAGAATTCTTTCACCAGAGATCGGGTAGAGAAGCCAGTCCATGACAACACGTCCTCAAGTACCAGGTGACCTACAGTTTTTAAAATTCCCCACGAACAGGGAATTTTAATCTTCCTGCGAAAAGGGGACGTCAAAAACTTTTAAAAGTCTGATCCACCTGTTCGCGGACGGACCTGGCCAATGTTCTGCCATCACTACTGGCCACCCCACTATCTTGGTCATCTGGTCACTGATCAGCTTGTAGCTTTAAGTATTACAAAATTTTCTTGATGGGGTCTGAAGGCTGAAATGACCAAATGAGGCATCAAAAGACATCAAAAGACATCAAAACCTCAAGTTCAAAGTTAAACATCTACACTTCCATTTATTTTATAATCCCCCACCAAAATAGGGGGCAAGATGGGACTCCTAAGCATAAGCTAAAAAAAAAGCATATGGATGCTTAACCCATTGGAAAAATCCCATTGGGTTAATCACAGTTATGTACTACCTTGATTAGGTTTTTATTAATTTATGATCATGTGAGCAATGAAGTTCAAAACCGAAAAAGGATTAAATCTACTGACTGAAGGCCCACAATTCACATTGTTTCACGTTCCTTCGAGAATAAAAGATGGGATCTGATTGCATGCTGAGGGCAACAGCTCCAATTTTGGTTTCCCTTTTATTTGCAGCAGTTTTCATTAATTAGCCCCATAAGCAATAAGGCAAATACGGAAGAGGAAGGATCCATCTGTTGCAGGAACCACAGTATAAAATATATTCAGACATGGATGGAGATTTTAATCATATGCAATAGCTGGCACATCGTTCGCTACTTGTAAATCATATTGATAAACAATGTAAACAGCTTGGACATGTTGCTGAAATGCAGTAAATTGTCAGTCTATAATATTAACAAACATCAGCTCAGCAGAGTTCAATTCTCGGTCAGGCAGATTATGTCATGACTGCGGATCATTTCAGAAGGTAGCTGTTGTGATGAAATCCCGGTAGGATAAAGTTTATACAGATACATGGCTATTATATGTACCGCTGCCATGAAGATGTAAGACATCCACCTACAATGATCATATGATGTTAGGTACTCTGAATATGGCAATGGGGCAATGGCATTTAACAGAAGTGTTGGGCTACTGGGAACAGATGTAGTTTTGGGTAAAGCAGGGAACAGGAACACACGTAAACATATGGGCCAGATCGATGGCTGCTGACCAATCAATCCCGCTCCAAAACAGGGATATCGGACATGACCATAAAACCACAGTCAATGTCCATTGCTTTGCATGGGGACAGCAGGTCTCGTGTCTCCAGCTCCTCCGATATCAGGCAGCAGCACAATGGTGTCATCACGCTGTTGTGGGAACCTTGAACCTTGTGTTACCGGCTTAAGACCCTGTGAACCTTTCAATGTACTCATACATGTGCTACACAATATTTAAACTGTAAAATCCCATGGGAAACTGCTTTATGTGATATACCATAATATTTGCTACATAAGACACCCCTTTTTCATCCAAAAATCAGGGGGGAAATGTTAGTGCATCTTATAGAGTGAATTTTATTTATTTGGTTTTGTTTTTTATTATTAAAGCCTTCCATGCACAAATAATTAACCCGAACGGGTATCGTCAAAACTTACCTATGGTCCTAAAAGCATAGCTTATCCTGCAGCACCAACGTCTGACTCTGGCACCATCCCTTCGGCGTCATCAGCAATGCAGAAGAGGTGGCACCTAAGACCTCCATGTTAATGGAGTTTCCCAGCCCACATTGCCAGCCTCATCGATGATGAGAAGGGAGGAGAGAGAGCGGAAAAAGCAAACTGTAAAAGAGTACTGTATACTTTGCCCATACCGTATGGGCTGAGCGGTTGGGAGGTTAATAAACACCAGGTGTAAAAAAGCAGACATTTACTCTGACAGGCTCCTGACAGGAAAGGGTTAAAGCATGTAACAGCAGGGTGTGCAGAGCTGGAGCACACTCTATATGGATGTTTACCAAGAGTAAAGCCACTTCTCAGAGACTAACTTAAGTCCCCCATACACCTTAAGATCGATCCATACAATTACCATTAGATCTGCCAACAACTGTGTAGTATAGTGACCTCCCTGATAGAATACATAGTGATTGGAAGGTATATATCACTGCTATGTAGTGCTGGGTCCTCCCTGATAGAATACATAGTGATTGGAAGGTATATATCACTGCTATGTAGTGCCGGGTCCTCCCTGATAGAATACATAGTGATTGGAAGGTATATATCACTGCTATGTAGTGACGGGTCCTCCCTGATAGAACACATAGTGATTGGAAGGGTTAGAAAGCTCCTCATATTACATGGTTTTGGTAGAACAAAATTTGATTTACAGAAATTGTATGGAAAGGATTGTAAGTTGTATGGGGGCCTTAATAGAGACTTATTTTAGACTGGCAGCTGGAACATGCTATTTAAATATTCACTTGGCTGTCACAACAGGTAATATTCTGTATGCGGAAAACAGTAGGCATGCACATTACCTGCTGTGACAGCCGGAGTCATCTTCCTCCCTACTGAATATGTAAATAGCATGTTCCAGTGATGATGAGCTTCCATTGAAGTAAATCACTATAAGTTAGTCTCTGGGCTCTGAGAAGTGTCACTCTAGTGTCTCCTTAGAAAACCAATATATAGTATGTTCCAGTCCTGAACACCCTGCAGACTCCTCGGATATTGAACATATAAGCAACCCTGAAACATCCAGCCCTGTACTCTCTGCTAGAATATGTTTTATATTTAGTCTTTTCAGACTCTATTGAGTCTTTTTTTTTTGTTTAAATTTTTTCCTAATTTAATACATTTAGACATTGGAATTATTAGGGCTGCAGCTTTAATGTGTTTTTATGGTTAATTACAAATGTTATGCATAAAATAATACAGTAGAGACTGTAATAGTAAAGGCCCCTGACAGGGGCCCGGTAAATGAATCAAAACACAACTGTTTTCCCAGCTCGGTCGATATGTAGCCAAATCCTCACTACTCACTTCAAAAATATTTAAATCACCAAAGGATAACGCCATTATAACCAATACACGATTTCTATTACAAACAATGTCAAGGACCCGCCATGCTGTTGCAAACAAAAGTGCAACCTAAAACAGAGAAACATAACATTACATATCAGATAAATAACATTACATATCAGATAAATAACATTTCTTAGCTACATACGGATAAAATACCCAGACGGGACTGGAAAACATGGGCAGAGGATGAGATTATTTCAATTCCGTAAAGGATCTTCCTATATCTGACCTTCCCACTTCATTCAACTAAACTCCAACTTAACCTATGTCATTGTCTCCACCAATTATCCAACCATATATACAGTTCATATTAGAAAGGCCCCCACACATGTAGCAAGCAGGGGAGACATATGAGCGGTGGAGTGCAACGCTCATGGTATCGTCGGGCACCCTTTGTGTGCTGGTCCCCATTTAAACTAATGGCAGAAATGCCATTCTCTGGCCGACCGAGCTTTGGGGCGGCAGGGATGCGCAGCGCACACGCACCTCGCTCGTCTTCCTACGTGTATGGGGGCCCTAACTCTTTTCTCTTTTTTCTGCTCTTTACATTACCTCTAAACAATATATCTGTAAGTGGAAGAGCATAAAGGATATGCTGAGGGGGGGATTACATATATATTTTATGTACATATGCACTACATAGATACACAAGGCTGTGCACAATGCATATATTGTCATGTATGCTAGCGATGATATTTGTACAATTTGGACTTTCTTTTTATAATGTCTGCAGGATACTGCTTAATATGCATCTCATTTTATGTTATAATTATTTGTATTTATACAGACTCATGATATTCTATTGCATTTCACAATGGGATATACAGTAAACAACCATAAATTGCTGATAATAGAGAACATAACAGGAAACAAGAGGTAGGCTCATTAACGATTGTAGTCTATTAAGGAACTAAGATTAACACATAATGCATATAAAATCTAAGGGAAAAAAATTCTAACATTATCATGGGTGTCCTAATATCAAATCTGAACTAAACTAATCAAATACCTAAACACAGGGATAAAATACATATGCAGCTGATATCCTTGCCAATGCTTTTTCATATCAGTTTAGTTCTCAACTTTCACAGCTCAACCACCCAAGACAACACAATTCAGAAATACAGCGCTGCCTTTATCGCCTTTCTAGACAGGACTGTTTCAGGATCTGAGATTATTAATATTATTATTTATTTATATAGCGCCAACATCTTACGCAGCGCTGTACAATACAGTGGAGATACAAACACAAGATAACACACAGGAACTGGTTATTACACAGGAGGAGTAGAGGACCCTGCCCGGACGGGCTTACAATTTAATAGGCATGAGTAGGGTTTCAAACTCCATTGTGCAGGGCGGACACCACTTGTTTGGACCAGGTGAGCCATCCCAAGTGTGGCACAGTGTGACTACTTTTGGTTATTAAAATCTGCCCTGAGCCATTCTTGGGATTACCACTAAGGAGTAATTAGTGTGACCTATCAAACAAGGGTTAAAATTAGGGGTTGTATCTGTATTTATCAAAATGCTGAAAACGTTTCAGCATTCTACACTTCTACTCCTCAGGACCATAGGAGATGATAAAGATCTACAGTCAGGTCCATAAATATTGGGACATCAACACATCTAACATGTCTGGCTCTACACACCACCACATTGGATGTGGAATGAAACAAACATAACGTGCTTTAACCTCCCTAGCACACCGCCCATATGGGCGATCGAGGCAGTGCATAGAGTACCTGTCATTTCCGGCATCTCGCGTGACAACAGCTGCGTGAGAGAGAAAGCATGAATATGCACAACTTGTCAGAGTCCTTGCATTCATCTCAACGCGTTAGTTTTATCGCTTCTTCAGGAGGGGTATACAAGGTAGTAATAATGCAAATATAGAAAACATTAACCATTTGTTAGATTTTTAAGTTGTAACAGTGTTGCCAAAATCTCTGGCGGCATGTGAGGTGGATGTACCTGCTGTTTCACCAACGAGGGGTCGAGCTCCCGACCCGCCAGGCGCCCTAGCTGTTGAGGAACGGGGAGCACACTCAGGGGCTCAGCCCCTTTGAAAAAGTGTTGCCCAGTAGTATCTATGGAAATAAAGTTGAAATTTTTATCTTTGGCCACAGTCAGGTATGTACAGCGGGGGGTTAGAAAAAAAATACCTGACTGTGGCCAAATGTTTTATATGTTTTCTATGTTTGCAGCATTACAACCTTGTATACCCCTCCTGAAGAAACGATGATACTATCGCGAAACGTGTTGAGATGAATGCAAGGACTCTGACAAGTTGTGTATATTCATGCAGTGATTAAAACTAAATTTATTTTCAGATTTTGTTTAGGTGTGACTAACTGTCGTTAAAAGTCCCACTTGTTTGGGTAGGCCTAGGATATATAACCCGGCAACCTGAGGTGCACAAGTGCTTGTTTTGTTCTTATTTATATATTGGGATGTTGGCAGTATACTATGTGGCTACAGTGGAATTCATGTTCTCGATGAGATAAGTACAGTACTAAAGCGTCAGCTGGCAATTTTTACTGAATATACTTGAATATAAGCCACTCCGTGTCTCAGCACCCAAAATGTGCATTTCACAGGTGGACTTTGTACGTTTACTGAAGATGTAATATTTAAAAAAACACATTTTAAAAAAATGATGCTCTAGCTGATTAAATTTTAAAAGCTTCATGCCGGTCTTGTAGTGAAAAGATTCTTCCTCCGGCATGATCTCGCAGGTTCTGATCCTGCCGGAGGAAGAATTTAGATCTTCTTCTGGCCAGCGAAAGGGGCGGGTCGAACACCCGTACTGTCCGCCGGCGAGAGGATCGGCGAACATGCCGAGTTCGTGGCCGAACTGTTCTCCAGCGAACAGTTCGGTCCATCCCTACTTCTCATTTGGTCTGTGGATAAAAAATTGGGGGTTTGTACCCAACTTGTAGCTTCAACAGAAGGAAGCCAGAGGAATTTTTTTTATAGAAAAGCTGTTTTTTGTAAAAAGAGTTGCCCTTTAGTTATTGTTTAGATGCGGGTTTAATGTGGCTTCAAGCTGCTGATGTAGTTTAAAGAGTATTTATTACATTTTGAGTCAATCACTTATGTTGGGTAAGATATCACTCACTATCAGATCTTTGGTTTAATTTTTGTTACTATGGTATATAGCTAGAAAGAAGTAAAAATCTAAGCAGTTCAGACACAATGACCGGTCGTAAATGTGCCGGTCGTAAAATTGTAGCAGCCACCATTTTGCTTCCCCAGTAAGGAGCTATAAAATGGAGATTAGGAAGAGAGTAATTACCGCAGACACAGTATAAGTTATTGTTAGCTTGACAAGTCTACCTCGTGCTTTCCGAGGAAGACAATTTACTTCAGAAATAAGTAAAAATGCAAAAAATATCTTAGTGCAAAGCTGTGACAAATTCAACAAGATTCTACACCTTCTTTTAAGGTTACTTATCATAGAAGTGAAAAGGATTACTTGACTGCAATAGTGATCTACAGAACCATGCAGTTCAAAACTAGTGTTGAGCATAAATATTTAAATTGCGAAAGTATTTGACAGATATCGGCTATTCAGGAATTCACAAATTTCGTTGATATGGCGACGGATAATCACAGTTTTGAATATTCAAGATATTGTGGTTTGGGAAGCTTATGGCCATGCATTGTGAATATAAATAAATACCACATTAATTTTGAAGGTAGTCGTGATGCAATATATTTTTGCAATACATGGCCATACACTCGAATTGTGAATATTCACGAAATCGAATGTTAATAGAATTGAATATTAGTATTTATCGAACATTAGAATTCTTAGCAAAATATTGCAAACCTGAATACTGCCTATGCCGCTCATCACTAAACATAACAACCAATCACATATTTCTTGAGTATATTGTAATTTGATTGGTGTGATGTAACTTGTCTGCAGAAGGAAGGTTTAGTCTGCTCCATCTCATACTTGGCTTGCTGATGGACTTTGTGAATGAAAAAGTGATGTTTAGTGTTGATTTTACAGCAAAAATTCGATAGGCAACAGAACATAAATGTTAAATAATTATTAAGCTTATATATTTATCATTAGCATATGCCCAGTGTCAGCCTTTTAATAACTAGTTTGCCAAGTAGCCCTAAAATGGACATAATTAAAAATTATTTATGGCAGAGGAAACTGCCTCGACTGCGCGTGATGATGCAACCGGTCGTTCCAAAAATCCGCCACGCACCCTTTGTGTGCCGGCATTTACTTTGAATGGGGATGCTGGGCTACGTATATGTCCGTTCTTTGGCCCATGGATTTATGGACTGATTTATGGTGGAGATATGTTCCTCAAAGGTGTGTCATGCTTGGTTGAAAGCTACAAAACTTTTCTTTTCGAATAGTTCCGGGGGTGGGGGAGGACGACACATATTCATATCGCCTACTACAGTTCATGTTATCTCATCGACATTAGAAGGGTATGTGAACACTTTTTGTAAATACTAAAATGGTATAGACAGTCAGGCCCATAAATTCTAACATCTTTACAACGCCACAATGAAACAACAAAGGCTGTCAGCTTTAAATTGAGGGTATTTACATCCAAATCAGGTGAAGGGTGTAGGAATTACAACAGTTTGTATATGTGCTTCCAACTTGATAAGGGACTGAAAGTCATTGGGCAATTGACTTCTCAGCTGCTCCATGGCCATGTGTGATATTCCCTCATTATCCCAATGTGCAGATAAAAGGTCCGAAGTTCATTTCAAGTGTGCTAATTGCTTTTGGAATCTGTTGCTCTCAACTCTCAAGATGAGATCCAAAGAGCTGTCACTATCAGTGAAGCTAGCCATCATTAGGCTGAAAAAACAAAACAAACCCCTTAGAGAGATAGCAAAAACATTAGGTGTGGGCAAAACAACTGGTTGGAACATTCTTAAAAAGAAGGAATGCACCAGTGAGCTCAGCAACACCAAAAGACCCAGAAGACCACGGAAAACAACTGTGGTGGATGTCCGAAGAATTCTTTCCCTGGTGAAGAAAACATCTTCACAACAGTTAGCCAGATCAAGCACTCTCTCCAGGAGGTAGGTGTATGTGTGTCAAAGTCAACAATCAAAAGAAGACTTCAGAGTGAATACAGAGGGTTCCCCACAAGATGTAAACCTTTGGTGAGCCGCAAAAACAGGAAGAACAGATTAGACTTTGCTAAACGACATCTAAAAAAACCTTCACCGGTCTGGAACAACATCCTATGGACAGATGAGACCAAGATCAACTTGAACCAGAGTGATGGGAAGAGTACGGAGGAGGAAAGGAACTGCTCATGATCCTAAGCATACCACCTCATCAGTGAAGAATGGTGGTGGTAGTGTCATGGCGTGGGCATGTGTGGTTGCCAATGGAACTGGTTCTCTTGTATTTATTGATGATGTGCAGAAAGATTAATTCTGTTGTTGTTTCGGGCAATATTATCTGCTCAAATTAAGCTAACTGAACTCATTGGACAGCACTTCACAGTGTAGATGGACATTTAACCAAAAGCATAGTTCAAAAGCAACCAAAGAGAAATGGAATGTTTTGCAATGGACAAGTGAATCACCTGACCTGAATCCGATTGAGCATGCATTTCACTAGTGAGGACAAAACTGAAGGGAAAATGCCCCAAGAACAAGCAGAAACTGAAGACAGTTGCAGTAGAGGCCTGGTAGAGCATCACCAGGGATGAAACACAGCATCTGGTGATGTCTATGCTTTCCAGACTTCAGGATGTAATTGGCTGCAAAGGATTTGCAACCAAGTATTAAAAAGTGAAAGTTTTTTTATGATTATTATTCTATCCAATTACTTTTGGTCCCTTAACAAGTGGAAGGCTCATATGCAAACTTGCAAACGTTAATTCCTACACCGTTCACCTGATTTGGTTGTAAATACCCTCAAATTAAAACTGACAGCCTGCAGCTAAAGCACATTGTGATTGTTTCATTCCAAATCCATTTTGGTGGTGAATAGAGCCAAAAATGTTAGAATTGTGGTGATGTCCCAATATTTATGGACCTGGCTGTATACAGAAAAGAGAAAAGAAAAGAGAAAACTGTCTAGAGCTCTATAAAGTAAGAGCTGTGAGCATGTATCTTCATAGTCCTAGATTTTAACCATTTTTTTAAAGGGCTGAAATATAATTCCCAAATTCCCAATTCCCTGGGAAATGGTGGATGGCGGGAATTGTGCGGGAACACAAGACAAGAGACATGACTTAAATTTACCACAACATTCAAGGCATTGGTTTAGGGGGGGGGGGTGGTTGGGGTTGTGGATTTTGTTCCTCCACTTTGACTTGATCAAACGACTAGTGACGTCGACTACGACTATGATATAATCTTTAGTATTTAAAGCCTATAGGTGTGTTTACACGTGTAGATTTTTACGTTCGAACAATGAAGAGCGAACAGTTTTTTGGTTCATTGAACAAAAATCTAGAATGGTCAATTTGTTTGATGGATATCGAAAAAATCATCCAAAAGGTCATCGAACATGTTGTTGATAAATTTTTATCTGACGTTGTAATTTCGAATGTATTTTCATTCAATATCAGCGATGAACGAACAAAAAATCGAATGTTGCATTCGATAAATAAACGAATTATGTTCCACAAGGACACCGAACAAAAAATCGAATTGGCAGTTGATTGAAAAAAAAATCTATACATGTAAACCCACCTTAAGGGTCCCCATACACCTTTAGATTTCTCTGTCAGATTTCCTTTAGATCTCCTTTTGTTTTACCAAAACCATGTAGTATGAGGGACTTTCTAAATCATCAAGTCTACCTGTGTTCAATCGCAGAGGACCCGGCACTACATAGTTGTTGTTAGATCTAAAGCTGGGAATAGACGGTACGATTTACCGTCTATTCCTTATCCGATTCTCTGCACTAGGAGCGGGCGTGGTGACATCATCATGCTCGCCCGCTAGTGCCGAGAATCGGCCAGCACTCTTCATGTGCAGCTCGTTACTTCGGATCTAATGGGATCGGGCTAAAATTTACCGTCCTGGCGGATCTGACAGGGCGGCTGATTTTAGCCCAATCCTCGTCAGTTGCTGCATCCAATTCCTGCACGACCTGATACTTAAGGGATGCGGGAGCGCGCACGGGATCGGATTGGCGGTCAGATTGTACAGGAATTGGAACCATGTACAGGAATTGGTCTATGCCCAGCTTAAAGGATATCTGATACAGAGATCTAAAGGTGTGTGGACAGCTTTAGCAATACTGCTACCTTTTTCTCAGAGAAGCTCAAAATCTAATGTCCCTACCATAGTCATAAGTCATTTATACAGTCTAGGTCAGAGGTGTCACACTCAGGGGGCCAATTCCGGCCTACTGTGTAATTATATTTGTCCCACAAGATTGTTTTACAAATTTTATTGAAGAGCTGAATGCCACAGATGTGTCTTTTATTTGACATTCAATACCACATACGTTACGCATTTCACTTTGCTTGTTCCAGGTTTATTTGTTTCCATAGAACAAGGTTCATCATTCTGATCATTTGATGGGAAGGAAAAACTTCCTCAATTGCAGATTTTTTTCAATAAATATCAGGATTGGCATGTGACTTTGTCCAAGTTTAAAATCTTTGCCCACCCTGTGTTTGAGTTTAACACTGCTGGTCTAGGTCATGGTCCTATAAACACAGTCTAAAGACATTTTTATTAGGCAAAGCCAATTTACCTACCAGCATGTCTTGAATGTAGTAGGGAACCCACACAGACATGAGGAGAACATACAAACCACCAAATCATGCCCTGGCCACGATTTCAACCTGGGACCCTAGTACTGCATGGCCAGAGTGCTAACCACTAGAGATTGTTGAATTTTTCAACTAGCTAAATTTGTGAGATGATTGCAAATCCCCTGAACATGGTATCATCACCCAAACTGGAGATGTAGAGAAGGGTTGTGGAAACATTTTTAAAAAAAGTTTTGCTCTAGCGCATGTAGTTTTTGCATAAATTAAGTTCAAAGTCAAAGTCGAAATTTCGACTTTCGAAATTTCGACTTGAGTTTGAACTTAATTTATGCAAAAACTATTTGTTAGTCATACTTTTTTGCAGTATACCCCTAACCCTTATACATATATACATATCCAGCAAGTTTGGTGATGATACCATGTTTATGGGCTTTGCAATTAACTCGAAATGGTTGAATTGGTCGAAAAAAAAATTTTTTTTACCATCTCTACTAACCACTGAACCAATGTGCTGCTCTGATACATAATAGATATCTGGGAAGAACAGATCCCTTTGGCCAGTACAGACACTAAATGAACCCTTCCAGAAGAAGAAAGGGCTATGACAGGAAATGAGGATTTTATCTCAATAAAATGGTCTATATTATACAACTGTTAGGACCAATGTACAATTTAAAAGTTTAGGGCTCAACATGGCCTTAAAAAACATTTTTCACAGTGAAACAGTAATTATGCACAATGCAATACATTAAGACATACAAGACAACCAAATGAAAAGACTTAATGTGGAAAATAATGATCTTGTTAGCCCCTCCGACGCGTTTCGCCCCATAGGCTCCCTCAGGGAGGCAATCAGATCATTAATGATAAAGAAGCCCAATTGGATATGTATAAAACATGTATGTCCAAATCACTAATTAAGGAAAGTGTAAAATAGGCTGGTAGTTTGGTCCGGGTGGTAGGAAGTTAGGGAGCCTGAACCTTGGTTATACAGGCCAGGGGGCTTTGGTGGGTCCTGTCTGTCGGGTGCAAACAGACCAGTAGATGAGGGACCTAAGGACATCTGACAGAGAATGGAATGGCAAGCTTATATAGGACTCTTCCCTGTGTTTTTTGATCAAAACTAACATTGACGATTAAGATCGTATTTCGAGCGAACTTTCCATGTTGCACTACTTTGGATTCGAAAACAGATCGTACTAAAATCGAGCCGTGTATATCTAGCTTAATTGTTGTAAACAATTTTGTGTTCTACACGGAGGACTGGGGCAGCGTCCAAGGAAATACAGTTGTACAATGCTCCTCTTGTGCACAGTTAATCTTCCCTACTTTGGCAGTCATTCTCTGAACTCCAAAAACACAAAATGACCAAAATACATTATAGGAAACGGCACAACGCTGAAATCTGTGTAAAGTGTCTCCATTGTAACATGAATGGATTCATTTATAATGAATATATAGACATACTTTAAGACGACTTGGCTGTAGTGATTTTTCATGATTAAACAAATCTTCTAATAATAGATCGTGTGTTATATTCAAACCTTATGTTGCAGCCTGCCTCCAACAGAGATCAGTCCCAGTGTAATTGTAAGCCGTATATCTAACCTGACACTGGCCAGGAAAATACGTTGGGTTCCATGTTTAACAATGACATTACAATTTAGAGGAAATTATTGTGTGGTGACGTGCGCTTTATTTGACAGACCATGTAACCTACATAAAAGTATCTTGTTAACCTAATAAATCTGACAGTATGAAATAAAAATGATGGTTTGTCAGTAACACTCACAGGGAAAATATAAAAATGATGTGATCGCTTAGTTTTGAAATTAAACCACATGGATTTAATTGGTGTCACATCCTGTCTAAACTTTGCAGGATCTAAATCACAATAAAACCAGCATTAATCTGGATAAAGCCTTTAATCCACTGACCGGGCTTTTTATTTTTTAAACCTCATACTAATTTGTGTTTCGAACACTTTTAGGAAGCATTAAACTAGGCGAGAGCAAGGAAGCCATTTTTTTCATTCTGCTATTTCTGTCAGTGTTCAAAGACATAACCAGACAGGGTTAGAAAGGAAACTGCTGTATCATTAAACACAACTGCAGGCTTAAACAGCAAGCCTTTCAATAGCATGAATGCCCTTCCTACATTGTAAATCTTTTTTTTCCTTTTTCCTGTAGGCCAAAGCCACCAAGTAGATCTACCTCCTACATTAATGGCTTCAAGAAACTGTTGTGCATCACAGCTCCATGTTCAAAGGGAATCTCGGTATTTAGAGAGCAACTTCTGGTGCAAAGATGCAATTAGAAGTGACAGCCAGATGTCTGCTTTGTCTGGCAAGGTCTGTCAGGGGCTGTAAATGTAAAGCCGAGACATAAACAGTCTGCCCTTGGAGAGTGGTCCAGAGATAAGCAACTTCAACAGCAGCCTAAATGGTTAAATGACCCAACAAGAGAGTTTACATTTACAATTAAAAATGTCATGCAAGTTCAACCGCAGATAAGGAAATGGTATTCAATATGGTGGCAGTATAGAACATTACCCTATCAGCATGACTCCACTATACCATTTCAGAGATGATAATGCTGTAACGGACCTGTCCATCAAGTTCAACCTTCATAATAAAAGGTTTAAATAAAGGAAAGGAAATATTTTCAGAATAATTACAACCCTTCAAAACTATACAGTATTAGTGTTAATGCACATGTATATCATCGCCAATTTTTTCTCCATTCTAAAGGCACGTAGTGAGCCGCAGATGATTTTTATGCCAACCGATGTGCATGCTCTCGGGCTTCGAAAATCAGATCGCGTGTGCCCACATGGGGCAACAGACCCCTGTCGCCCCAAATCTTGGTTGGCCAGAG
Organism: Ptychadena robeensis; assembly: GCA_036250615.1. Lineage (NCBI taxonomy): Eukaryota > Metazoa > Chordata > Amphibia > Anura > Ptychadenidae > Ptychadena > Ptychadena robeensis. The sequence continues at coordinate 11,916,697 of CM070039.1, forward strand.
AACAGACATGTCCGTAAATCTCTGGCCGATGCCATTATTTTGAATGGGGACAGGCGTCCCTGTCCAAACTAACGGCCTACACACAAAGGGTGCCCACTGATATTCTGAGCGATGTAGAGCAGCATGATGATGTCACTCCACCGTCTGTCAGCCCCCGCTCGCTACATGTGTGGGGCCTTAAGTTTCCTAATGGAGCAGCTTCTGAAACTTCTTACTTAGACGTCTGCATCCCAGAGCCAGTCAGAAGGGTAAAACATTCAAATTCAAGGTGCAGAGATCTAAAATAACTAGAAGTTAAGGATGTTTTTAGCCTAACTAATGTTCTAGAACTGAAATCTATTTACTCATCTCTGTTGATCAAAATATTGTCCTGGTGACCATTTAAACTGGCACTTAAAGTACTGTCTAAGGTCTAAGATCAAAAAATAAATATGTACCACCCCATCACAACCCTATCTTAACCACCCACCCCCCTCACACTCACACGATTAAGTGGCTTTATTGTTACTTTGTACCCAGTAGACAACTTTATCCGGTCCAATCCAAGTGCAAACAATTAAAGACATCATGTATGAGGCTCTTCCCACTACGGTTTTATCCAAACTGGGTTTAGTCATCTAGTACTCCATTTTTAGATTTGCCTGAATAAAATATGATATAAAAAATATGATTTAAATTGAAGTGTGAGATATGTCCTATGCTCTTGGTCTCCCCCTCTTGCTCCCACTTTTAAACACATTCAAGCAATTTCTGAAAACCCACCTTGCCTACCCATCTTCTCATTCCTAAAGGTGGGTTTACACATGTAGATGTTTTCATCCAACCAATGAAGAACGAACGATTTTTTGGTTGATTGAACAAAAATCTAGAATGGCTAATTTGTTTGATGGATCAATTTTGTTCAATCTCGAACAAACTATCGTTCAAAAGGTCATCGAACATATTGGTAAATTTTATCGGTCGTAGTAATTCCGAATGTATTTTCATTCGATATCGGGATGAATGAACAAAAAAATCTAATGTTACATTCGATAAATGGACGAACAATGTTTGACATAAAAATCTATCAAAAAATCGAATTGGCAGTTGAACGAACAAAAACTACATGTGTAAACCCACCTTAACATCACCACCATGTCAGTTACATTTCCCCCACCTATTGTATACTTTGTTCCCCAACTGAAGACAAGATAGCTTTGTTCACATATTGTCATTGTTCAGGAGGGGTTTTTTTTATGTCTTATGCTAGCCATACACATGGCGACTTTTCCGACATGTCGGATCTCTGGCCGGCCGAGAAGTGGGGCGACAGGGATCTGCCGCCCCATGTGGGCACATGCCGATTAGCGGCCGATTTTTAACCTGACCGACGGCGAGAGCACGCACGCCCGTCGGTCAGATTAAAATCCGTCCGTTTATCGGCATGTGTATGGCTAGCATTAGTGATAGGTAAATTATTCTATTTATATAGGACTCTTTTGGCCAAATCCTTCTGAGGTCTATGCATTCAATGCATAAGGCTATTGAGGGTTCATTTTAATTTTACAAGCACACCATCTCATCATCAGAACTCGATATCATGAGGTTGTACTAGACATTCGGAAGTCAAACGTTATTTGCAAAATATATACTACATATAATATATGCTACTCTGCTTTTTGGAGCCCTTTAGACATTGTTATCAGTCTGGGAAATGAGCCCAGAGCAGCAAGGAAAAAATGCTATGTACTAACCATTGTATGCAGGTTATTGCTACAAACAGCCATATAAAATCCTAGCAGCGATATAAATTACACCATCACATATATGAAACATAGTATTTCATTCACCCGTATCTTGCTTCTTCCCAAAGGACGCTCTTTTCTTATAAAAGCCATTTTGTGAATTTTTTTCTATGAAGTCAGCAGCATTGTGAAGAGCGCTGGAGGGGATGTAGCATCATTCTGGTAGCCATGTGATCTTACACTAGTGACCACATGACTGCATCACTTCCACAACAAATATGATTTACAAAGAAGTGTTCTCGCCAGTAGCAGATCACTCCATTCTTTTGTTTCTCCCTCTTGTGTTGAATAAGCTTTTTGAATATGAATGCGAGTTTACGCTACTACACTATATACCATGTGACATAAAAGACTCATCACAATAGCAAACATTGTGCGTCTTACACTTTAATGTTTGTTTGGATTGCCCACTTTCATCGTTCTATGGTTGATAGTTAATTAATACCGATGACAAGCAGAGGAATATTCACAATTTTTTTTTGAGTTATATGGCATGAAGGATAATGAAGGCATATGGGCAACCTTGGGTGGGAATAGCAGGAAGTCGTCAATAAATTCCTTCTTCTAAGGTGCACTGGAAGTTTATAAATGTTAGTAGCTTGTAACAATGCTTTAAAAGGTTGCACATTTTAATTGGATTTGGCTGTTGGGGTTGATCTTTTACTGTGCGCTCTGTTTGTTTTACTCATTCTAATTACTTAAGTCTCCTCAATGGCCATACATGCCATGTACAATACTACATTATTTTTCATTAAAGTAAACCCAACAAGAATGTGTAATGTTTTGAAGCTTAACCATCCTCAGATGTGGTAGCTGCATTAGCTTTCCTTTATTTTGTTTAGGATCATGCAAGAAATAGGTTCCCTATCCCAGAGAAACAGCATTCAATTTATTGTATTCCTCTAGCATCGGCAACCTAGAACAGAAACTGAAGCTACAAAATATTTTTCCCTCTAAAGCTAGCCATACACAGTCGGATTCCATGGCCGATCGATCACCTATCCGATCGATTCCGGTGATCTCAGCGGGAATCGGAGGTCCGATCGATCGGCCAATTAAGTGTGTTCGATCGCTACATACCACCTTGTCTCATGGATTCCTGGACGATTCCGTGTCCGATCGCTTACTTCCCAAATGGCAACTCCCCCTGATGTGTGCTGAATCGGATCAGAAAGACCAACATTTTGTTTCTCTGTCGGATCCGATTCTGGGCCCCCGAACGATCGGACGTGATCGGACGGACAAGGTGGGCTTCACGCGATTCCGGGACGATCGTTTCGCGTGCACGCGCCCGGAATCGATCATCCCGGAATCCGATGGGAAACGGACCAGTGTAAGGGGGCCTTTACGATCTCTAATTTGGAGCAGTGAGCAACTGCTGGATCCAGACACATTTTTAGTATTTCTCTAAAAGATAAAGTGAGATGTGTTTTACAGAGTCAGAAAAGGACTGTTAATCCCAATAGCTTTCCTGAATGTGTTTTTTGAAGGCTGGAGCTGTACACATACCTGTGAAGTTTTCCCTTATAAGGGAGAACTTACAGGAAGCGACGTAACGGACATCACTTTCCGTATCTGTGCAGAGGCAGTTCCAAATACAGGGAGGCTTACTGTCCCCTCCCACCTATTTTAGCTGGCTAACTAAGAGGTTGGGGGCGTCACTCTCCCTCTTAACTTCCCACTCCACACATCATCTGCACAAGCGAGGTCCCCTCCCTCCTAAGTTGCCACAATTTATTATTATTATTTATTATTTAATATATGAAATATTTCTCAGGATTTAATGAAATTTAGCTGGGAAAGTCACATATAAAACATGACTTTCCCGTCCAAAATGAGAGGGTTAACGGGTATGATTGTACATCCTGACTGGTAGGTGTTCTGTAGATCACAGAAAGTGCTGGGAGTGGTGCAAAGTGATAGCAGAGATTGCAGGAAATCAACTTACTGGATTTCTGGTAGTAGCAGCTGCCATATTCCATTTCTTGAATAGACATAACTAAATGGTTTGAATGGTATATTTTACAAGTAAAATACTTCTTACCGAAACCTACTAGTTCAGTGGTAAGTAAGCACACAGAGGTATAGGAAGTTCATGCAAACTCACAGATACAGGTATAGTGTCAATGAAAATCGAGCCAAGGACCATAGAGCTATGAGGGGAAAGAACTAATCAGGTGATTTTTGCTGATTTTTGGAAGAAGCAGATCAAAAAAGAGAGGAGACTTCCAGGAATCTAAATGTAATTTATGATCCCTTAACAGGCATTGAATATGCATATTTATATATATATATTTATGTGTGTACACCAGTATATACATATGTATACTGTATATACAGCATGGATATATTTTCATTAAATTCCTTTTTTAATTGAATAGTTGACTGCCCATTGGTCTTCCTCCAGTAATACTGTGAGTTTGGTGTTTAATAGGTGCAAGTAAAGTTTATAGACAATATAGAGCAATGCAGATGCAGAACCAAACTGCTGCATTTTAATCCATCCAGCATAGAACACAATTAAATGCCTATTTTCTTATGTGTTTCCTGACGTGTATGTATAGGCAAATGTTTTTTGCTAATATGTTCATTGAATATCAGCTAATTCACGAATATGGTGGCGGAAATAAATATTGCATGTTACCATTCATTTTGAAGGTAATGGCAATGTGAATAATGGAAATTGCGAATATCGAATCGAATAAAAGTAGAATTATTCACAAAATATTGCAAATTCGAATATTGCCTATGATGCTCATAATTATTGAATAGTAAGGGAAGCCTTGAAACAATGTCCATTTTTGTCTGTAGCCCCAGTTCCCTTTACACTAAATTTACATTTAAAACACAGGGAGTGAGAGGTTATCTCTATCATAAAATCTCTGGTATATATACCCCCATGGGGGAGATTTTTTAAGTGGCTCTTACATTAGTGTTCATCTTTACTCTCAATCACAGTGGTAGAGACAACAAAATGTATTCTTCCAAAACATTGTCAGGGGTCCCAGTAATGTATTTTTGGTCTTATATGTGTGTAAGGTATCATGATGGCTAAAGTGATCTACACAGAGGGGTATCCCACAGGAAAGAAACCCTCAGCTGTGTGTTTTCTAATTAAATCAATCATGATTATTGATTGGTTGGTGATACCATAAAAATTGGTTGGTTACCATAAAATATATCTATAAAAATGATCCAAACATTTTGTGATCTAAAAGTTCAGTATGTGTGCCTTCCTTTATATCACCATGGGTTCTAATTATATAGGTAATAGAAATGCACAAAAATACCCCAACTATATTTACTGTGCTTATTTTATGTCATGAATAATAACAACTTCCCTTTTTAATAAAATACCTAATTTCACATTTCCAACCCTTATTGCCTCTCATCTCTTGCAGCCACTTCCTGCCTACATAATTGCAGGCTAATGATAGCTCCATGGCATATTTCAGGGCAAGATTCAAGAGAAGGACAACAGTGGACCTTTTCTGTGTCATTTGTGTGATAACAGGCTTGTGTGGTCTCCATTGTGTCTCGGTGACAACGCAGGAGCACAACTGCCAGACAGGAAGATACTGAGATCACCACAAGGCCGAAACAATGACCTTCATGGCAGGATGACCAGGTATTATTATAATAGAAAAAATTAAGTTAAATACATATTATATTATACAGGTTACTATAGACAGTAGAACTGCCATACATATTGCTTGCAGACTAACTTCATATTATAATATAATTAAATTATATAATGTGATATAAAGCACAACATATACATTCTGTTTAATTTAATCGTCAAATCAATATTAATTTAATCGATTAATTTAATCGTCAAAATAGTAAATTACATTTTTCTTCCTTATTCTAGCAAAGGTCCACTCAGCTAACAAGTGGCCTAGCATGTTAGCATATATTAGAATAAGCAATTATTTCAAAGCCAAATTCACTTATTTAAATATGAAAAATAAAAAAATAAATACATTGGACAATGAGAACAAGAAACAAATGATTTATTTATGTCCCATGTTGTGCATATAAAGTATCATTGTACAATATCAATGTGAAGTCTCCATATTATATATATATATATTATATTATAAGTTCTATTTAAACGTATCGTTCTTATACATGATAACACAGGGGCCTCATCTAATTGTAGCCGGCTTCTTTTTTTTTTACAATAGTTTCTGCTGTCGACCTTCCTCAATCATATCCTCAAAAATGCATCTGTAAAGCCATTAACTTCAATGATAATCCCTTTGGCCTTTGATACATTTCTGGACATGATTATTTCATTACTTGCAATATATCAATAGGATAATAATAAAATAGACTCCTGACAGCCTGCCAAGAGTTTTGTGGCCTTGTAAACACAAAAGTGTTCTAATAAAATTTTATTAAGTGTTAAAAAGTCATAAAAACAGAATAACATAAACTGCAAGAATTTACTGTCTTCAGCAAATGTTGAGAAAATTATTTATGGTAAAAAAAATATGTATTAACCTTTATAGAACGTGGAGGCCATTGATAAAGTTATATATATATATATAAAAAACATATCCATTAATGAAACATGGATATCATAACTAAAATCTATTGTTTAAATGCATGTGTTAAGCATGTATCAAAGCATCACATATTTACCCTATTGTTGAGGGGATTTGAATTTTATAATATACAATGTGCTCTTAATACTAATATTCATTTACACTATTTATATACAAACTGATGACATGATACCTTCATTTTTCAACTAAAAAACAGCAGGGCCTGGGCTAATGAGAATGCTGTGTATATTATATCACATCGTATACAATAATTATTTTTTAATATCAATATGCACTTTAATAATGTACATTAAAAGCTTGTTTTATATAATTGAATTAGAACACAACACACTTTATAAAACAATACAGAACTTCATATCACAGATTTAATATAGTTATTTGTATTCGAAATTACAGGATTTAGTTTCACAAAATTTATGTTTAAAGTATGACATCACTGCATACTTTTTATTTTAAAAATATATTTAATACAATAGATGTGAATGTGTCACTCAATGAAAGTTAACAGTTGTGATATAGTCTACTGGTAACTATAAAGCAACATATTACTTGGATGTTTAATGAAAATAATAGACATGCATACAATGAGTGTTAAATATAAAACAGTGAAGACAATTAGTTAACTTTATCTAAATGATGCTGAAAGTTATACAAAAAAAAGTGTCAGTTATAATTGATAAAAACTAACTGACACAAATAACAGGCCCATTTATGTACATTGTAGGCAGACAGTTAGTGTATAACCATTAGTACTAAGCACCATGCTGTCTAAATTGTTTTCGTGAATTACTGAATTTCACATATTAATGACTGCTATCGTAACAATGCCATAGAATTAAAGTGCTTTATAAAACATTTAAAGTGCTCTGTACATAATAAACATTTAAAGTCAAAAGTGCAATCTAGGCTTGTTCGAAAGCATTATAGGGAATAGGGCCATGAACTCAGCCACACTTGGTGCATTTAAACAGATCTATAGTTGTCCCCTTTTTTCTGAAAAAGTAAGCTTAGCCAGTATGGTTATATAAAGGGGGACACACTATGGAGGTTCATCTCTTTTACATTTAAGGTACAGAATTTGACATCAGCTAGATTGCAGTAGATATTATTTTAGTACTGTACATACTGTAGGTATTTAATTTTCATTGAAAGAACAAAGACTTTTCCAATGATCAGGACCACTAGAAAAGGATGACTAATTGAATTTTAAATGAGCCAACCAGGTGCAGTTCGCTTTGTGTCCACTAGGCTGCGCTGTGACACTAAGAATACTTATGCAAAACATGCTGCTGCTGTACTTATCATGACCCTTTGGCAATATACAAAAATTTGAATAGCCTCTGTATTTTACAAATCATGCTGAGCCCTCTGTGACGTTGTTCTACATATAAAGGGACCCACAAGCCTGCACAGACACAGATTTAACCATGTAAATAGACAAGTTCATCACAAAGTGGCGACTTTCAGCCAGCGTCCAACATTTTTAATGCAATTCCAAAAAAATCCATAAGCCTTCTAGCAAGCCAGACTGTCATAAAAAATAAAAAGAAAGAATGGATTACAAAAGAAACGTGTCCCCTCTATCTATAAATAAAATGAGTCTTTGGTTTTCCGCACATGCATGATGGCGGCACATTGTAAATTTGCATAGCCGCTCGCGTCCCTTAGATTGACGATTCAAGTTAAAAGGAACAGGGTTTGCTTAGACTGTGGATTTAGATGACAAGTGCGGAGGAATGCTTAAATATTTTGGAAATTATTCCTTAAATGTTTCATTTACACAAGAATAGATTCCAGTGATGAGTACAGTGTCTGAGCGTTGAAAATGGACATAACTGATGATAAGACCTGGATGTCTAAAACCGAATGCAGCTTTACAATATACAAAACAGAAACTTCATCTTTTTAAGTAAAAGAAACCTTTAATGAGTCAATATAGACAGAGTTTGGAGTTCAAGTGATCCCCCTTATTGGCTAAGAGAAGTCATAAAAAAGCAAACTTTCTGTATCTCTCAGATCCCTTCTTCTGGCTAAAGGGCATTTTCACACAATACATGCATCACGTTTTTGTAAATGCACGTGTTTTTTACGGTATTGTGTTTTCTCATAGAAAACCAATGTTACCAATTACACTACCAATTGATTTCAATATCGATTGTCAGTCTAACATCGATCTATTGTAACACCACACAGTGTGATTGATTCAAACCTGATCAATTCATTAACTTAGCCAAATTCTTTACTTATCAAATACAAATCAAAATACCTAGAAAGCCCATTAGATACTTGAAAGGTTCCACTAAAATTTACCAACATGTCTGATCCCTGCTCAAACAACTTTTTGTTCAATTTTGTACCAGGTGTGGGGTAAACGATTTCTTTTTTATCGACTATTGATTTTTTTGAACAATTGAACAGAAATATCAAACCTACCTTTAGTCAGTGGAGATAGCAATAAGAGTTATATGAGTTTTAAAGACCAGAATTATATATACAGCGATGGCTAAAGCACCCCACACACATATAGAAAAGACATTGATCCCCCAAAGATCGATCTGCGTGCACGTTCTGGCAGATCGATTATACTTGGGGTATCATAAAAACGTTGAAATTGCATAAGGAACGGGGATCCGCCAAGATGGTAAATCCTTGTTTCCCATACAAAGTATGGAGCAGGAATCTATGTGTCATTGGCTCACATCATGATTCTGGTTCGTTTTGCTGGCGACCACGAGCAAGAAACACAGCAACAACAACAATCTACTATTGCAAAGATATACTATTGAATATGAAACACTTTCAGAAATCACCTGCCAGAAGGATACAGTTATCTTTTTCAGGGATCATGCACGGTAGACCTCAATTAGAGTCTGTACTTTAAAACATTGGATATTCTTGGGGAAAGGCAGCTTTGGTCCTAAGGTCCTTGCTGAAATGCTTAGTCCAGTTGTAAAGAAGAAACAATGTCCAGTCCAAGGATTTATTAATGACAAAATACAAATAAAGGAATATGAAGGCTATTTTATGGTTTGGTTTTGTATTTTTCTATTTTGTTCATAGCCCTGAGGAGGAGGGGGGGGGGGGCTGTGAGCCCCTGGAATGCAGATGTTCCTCATTAGTATTTACTTATTAGTAAAACCTTGGATTAGACTCAATAAGCACTGTGGATTGGATTTTTTTTTATTCTGTATCTTCTAAGGAAACTAAATGAAAATGGATAACTACTTTCATAGCTTGGAAGAAGTAGAGAAGTTTCTTTCTGGGTTCAACTTTTTAGCTAGGGCTTTGATAGAACTTCCTTATATTTCCTGTCTATTTGAGCTCTGGATAGCAGAAAACCCTGACAGGTGTCTAAACTCTTCCCCTTTTTATCTCTTGTAAAAGTTATTTATTAGACTATTATAACTGATATGAGACTCCTTAGAAGAGAAGAATTATTGCAGTTTAACAAGAAGGAGATAGTGCTCGAGCCTAAACAGTAGTGTTGAGCTCGAATATTTGATTTTCGAATATTTAGCTCGAATATCGCTATTTCGCCATTACGCGAATATATGCGAATATGTCACCGGATATCCGACGCGATTTTCGCGATTTATTGCGCTTTTATAATCGCAATTTTTTAATCGTGATCCATTGCAATGAATGGGATCGCGATTATATAATCGCAATGCGCTTTTTTAAAACGGAAATGACGGATATTCTCCCAGTCGAATATCTGAGCTCCATTGACTTGCATGCATTGCGCATATTGGATCGCAATTGCGATTTTTAGATCGCAATTCATATTTGAGATTACGAATATGGAATCGAATATTATCGCGGATATTCGCGAAATTACAAAAATTCGAATATTGCCTAGTCGCTCGTCACTACTAAACAGCACATTACAGGCCTAATTTTTCTCATTTTGATTGTTTTCAATGGTTTGAGGGTACCATCCTTCACTCTTGGCTAGGAAACCATAAAACCATCACAAACTCTATACAATACATTTTTGAATCAACCTATGTAAATAGGAACTAAGATTATTTGCTGTGAATATTTTAAATCTAGAAAAAAACTGATGTCCAGATGTTTGCTCAGGGGAAGTTTATTTACAGACATCACGCACCTCAAGCTACACTCTAGGTGGGTTACCTGTTCCAGGAAAACCCTAGCCAACCCTCTGTGCAGATTCTTACGGTTTCCAACTCCTGGGCGTCTTGGTGGGGGGGGGTGCCTGCACCATTCACCAGTTAATTAACCGCCCTAGCGTTATGGGCGGCAGCACCTCGTCCAGCGCTCCAACTGGTACTATCG
>CM070039.1:11927450-11948934 GCA_036250615.1 Ptychadena robeensis
AGTCTATGGTGCACTTTTGATACAGAAATCTGGACCTCAGCAGTGCGCTAGGGAGGTTAACACAGGTATAGGCTTTCTGGGATGTAAGCTGTAATCTGTGAAAAATTAAAGGTAAAAAACAGCCAATGGGCAGACCGCTAGAGGGTTAATGCTACTCACAAGGATTGATGACTGAATCAGGGAATCAGCATTTAACAATTTTTTGCATTTCCCTGATTATTTGTCTAATCTAGAGAGATTCTAATACTTAAACTATCATTCAATCAATTGCTTTTTTTTTATTGGTGTTTGGCTGTTGACCGTCTCTTCTATTTTAACTCTCCTTAATCTACTTAGATGAAAATTTTTAGTTTAAGTTACTTTTAACAAAGCTGATAGATTGCTTCACAATTTTTGATTCTTATAAAATACACTAGTATAATTTCCCTATTAGATTTCTTGGTCTTTTCTTTACTTCTCAAGGGGTCTATGTTTTGCTGCATAAAATAACCAAACAATAGAAAGTAAGACTCTATAATGGCCACTAGAGGTGGGTGGACTCTTATTTTGACATTTCACCCCTGTAGTCATTGAGTAAATCAATTCTTTAGTAACCACCCAAAAATTAAATACAAGTGAGCGATTTTATGGTAACTTTATCAGAGGACACATTTTGTTGTACCTTGAATTCTGACTTTTTAAAACATATTTAAATTAAAAAGGCTAAAAATGTACTGTCCAAGTGTCTGTAACTTGATCCAGCAAGGCGTTGTTAGTGAACATAGTTGGCAAGGCATTAACTTGAACTGTACCTCTATATACTGAAGCATCGTAAACTGGCTCCCAGATGTCTGCAAACATTTTTAGTGCATGCCTTGAAGAATCTGTAAGCCACAAAGTTGTGAGGCTGTTTGCCCATTTACCTGATTGGACAGGAATGGACAGGAGGAAATGGGAGCCTGTGGGCTAATACATGTTTATGCTTAGATTTTGTGCTGATGCAGAGGCATAGGGATGCTTTTAAATGTAATTCTGTTTACTTTCAACCTTAACTTTAAAGATTAACTTATTACAGTAAACTTACCAATTTTAATCAATTCCACCTCATTGTTTTTCCAAATCAAGATTTCCTAATCAATCCATAACGTGTTTGCGGTAATTCTCATTAAATTAAAATATATAGAGAGAAGGAACAATAGTTATCTAAGCACTGTTGGTCTCATTTCCACAATTGCGTCTCTGCCTCCCTCTGCTCCTGACCAATAAAAAAGATTAAACCATTTTGAAACCTTTGGTTGCGATATTTCATCTATTTTATATGGGGAATTGATTGCAAAGTGATTGAATATGACATAATCCCCATAATTGTTGGGGAGGTAGAGAAGGGTTGAAAGTTAAGTAGCATTTTTGAAAGTTTGGGTTGAAAATTTTTGAACTTAATTTTTGCAAGAACTACCGTACAAGTGCTAAAGCAATAAAGTTTTGTAATGTTCCCAAAAACCCTTAAGCTGGGCATACACGGCTCAAATTACCGTTTAATTGACTTAAAAACAAACATTTTAGAAAATATAATGTCATCATTTCCTTTCCTTAGTTCTGTGCAAATGCTCAAGAGTACCATCGGATCCAGATCACCTAGAAAACCCATCAGATACTTAAACGATCAACTGAAATTTACCAACATGTCCGACCACTGCTAGATCGATTTTTGTTCAATTTGAAAACAAAAATAAATCTATATGGGAACCAGGAGTAAATAGTAATGCATTTGGTGATTTGCCACACCCCGAAATATCTAAGTTACCAAAACAATTTTTACACAATGTTATTGGGCTTTTAAAGGCACAGAAAATCCAAAGTAAATAAGGTATGTTCAACTCTTTATTGCAAAGACGGAAACCACCGTAGTGACAACTGGGTTGGTTCCGTAGCAAAGTCTCTGGATTACAAAGTCCTCAAAACGAAAATAAGTACATAACCAGGAAAACCATACTTGTCTTTAGGTGTTCAAAATCAACATGTTTCGCCCGGTTAGCGGGCTTCCTCAGGATGAACAAGTAAGTGGTCACGATTTCTAAAATAAATTAACAGTCTAAAATACATTTTGTTCAATTTGGATCACTTTTGGTCGATCGATTCAGCTAAAAAAGGAATCAATTTTAAAACAATAGTTTTTTTTTCAAATGTAACCCTGTATGCCCACCTTTAATCTGCATATCCAATGATGATGGTACTATTTTCAGGGCTTTTTTTAATTAACTCACAAACTACAGTGCATTGTAATGCTTAAGTACAAGTGCCGATTTGTGCAATGATGGTAATAACGACTGAAGATCAGGAATTGATGAATTTAATGCAAATATTAGACCAAAAATATGCAATATTTAGCAAACATGAATATTGGCTATGCTGTTTATCTCTAATCTCTAATGAATGCCCAGGAGAGGGAGGCGGGGACAGGACATGGCACTGTGAAGTGTATGAGACCCACAGTACTTGGAAAGTTCACACAGGTCCTCCTAGTACAAACTACTTTACAGTAGTTGATTGTATAGCCAGATGGTAGGTCAGATAGTATGGAGAGCTTAAGGACAAATTGTTGTTTTCCAGGTTAGAAAAGATTGTCAGATTACTTATTTTCCTTCCCTAATATCTGGCATAGAAATGGACTGGTTTTCAATTGGCCTGGAAACATGAAAGCTCTGAACTTCTTGATAGTGAGGAAGATTGTCTGACCCTTACTTCCTCCATCGTATTATTATTGGGCAGCCCACAAAACTAAAGACCCCCATACAGGGGCCGATTCTCATTCAATAGGCAAATGATCGAGCGGGACATGCACTGTACTCGGGCATTTATCAGTTGAACGGGGAATCGATGCGCACCCCTTTTGTGCAATCGATCCCGTTCAATACTTTGGATGGGGACAAGGGTCATGAGTAATTGCATTCACAGAGGAATTTACCAACATGTTGGTTTCCTGTTCAACCGAGCTTTCTTTGAACGGGAGGGTGGCCGCTTCCGATAACACGAACGATCAACTCGAACATGGACGGTGATTGGTTGTTCAATTGAACGGAAATTTACTCATGTATGGGGGTCTTAACATGCCACTTGGAACATAAAGTGTTGGCATCTGCCCATCATTATAGATCATGTAAACCTGCCATTAGTGATGGCAAGGTGGACAGTTCGGCTCCGAACATAACATGTTTGCTTTTCTTCCCCAGTGAACAGGTTAAACCCGCGGTTGTTAAACCCGCCCTGTTCATAGGCAGGAAGAAGGTGACGGGATCAGGAGCAGAAGGATACGGCCGGTAGAGAACTCGGACTCTAGTGAAAAAAACCAGCTTAAACCAGAAGTGACATCAGTCATGTCTATATAGCGAAACCGGGAGCTGTGCTTTCCAGGTACCTGGAAGTGACATCACTTCCGTTCTTTTTTGATTCAAATTCCCCACGAACCGGCAGGAATGTAAATCTTCCTGAGAACAGGTGGACGTTGGACTTTTTTAAAAGTCTGATCCGCCTGTTCGCAGACGGACCTGCCCGCAGTTCAGCCATCACTACCTGCCATACGCAATTGCAGACACCACTAGCCTGCACTTTAAACCTCTAACAGTTTTAATGCCTTTGTCCTGGAAACAGAGCTTAATTCAGGCATAAAAATTTATATCATAAAAAATTTACCTACACGTGCTTTCTTCGTTCAGATGGCTCCGTTGACCCTTCAGTTCAAATTCACCCAAGATAAGAATGTTAGTAAATAATGTTTTATTTGTTGCCTTGTTGCCCGATCATGAAAGAAAATGTCATAAAAACCATCGGCAGTAATATTCCCCATTAGGAAGAGCTGTCTATTTCTAAATACATATAATTTCCAGATTTCCAGAACGATCGTAATTCTTTACTGTTCAGGCATGTTTAGAGCAAGATATCTCTTGTAGCACTCCAGTATCCTGCACTCACACCAATAAAAGTTTACTGTTAAACAATTGTGACAATTATGAGTCTTGTATAACTTTATGTGTGTCTAAATATAAAGACCATTAAAGCTGTTTCACAGAGAGGCACATGCAGTCCTGGTCGCCAGAATATCATGTGTGCTTGATTTCTGTGAGGAGCTCTGGGCTCAGCCACAGCATGGTGCGATACGCTGCATTTCGTTTACTGTTGAGCCAAGTGACATAATTCAAAAAACATTTCCCAATGATATTAATAATGGAGAGAAGAGATGTGAGAAAAATAACCAGTAATATGATGCTGAGAAGACATCTGTGAGATATTGATTTAAACGGGATAAGGGCATCCTCATAGGGGAGGACCTGGGGGTCTCAGACCCCCCTGAAATGTTCCTGACCCCCTTCTCTCTGCCATTGTTAATAATTGGAGCCAGTAGGCAGGGTATTAGCAGTATGCAGACATTCTCCTTTATCAGAGACATTTGATATAGTGTGCAAATGAATAAAAATACATAAATCAGTGGACCAAGGGACACCACAGATCACATTGTTTAGTAAAGTACAGAATTTGTGTGTTTGTGTGTAAGGCAAATACAAGACCCGTGGCTGCTGTTCAAAGACACGCAATCTTCTAGAGACCTTATCGCCAAATATCACGTATAATACTCTGACCCGGTATTACTGGTCTGCTCCTCGACCATTCTTGAATGGCCTTATTCACAAGAGGTGTTCCTCCCCGACATGTCCGCGCCCCCCCCCCCCCCCCCCCCCCCCCCCCCCCCTCCTCTCCCATCCCCTCTATTTGTCCTTCTCTTTTCTTGCTATCCTTTCCTTCCTCATTACTTAACCACCCTGATACCCTTCCTCTTGAGTTGTCTATTTTGCTATGGCGCACTAGACAGTTACCAGTTTCCTGTTACCAGGTACTGTATTCCCTCGCAATATTTGTGCCGCTGTTAGACTCTTGAGAGACGTCGCATCATCTGTTTTGTACTGTTGTTTCTTGTGTTAGTCTGTGAAAACTAATAAAAAAAATAATACAAGATAATACTTAAAAAAAATTAAGTTCAAGTAATGCTCTAGTCTCTCCTTTTCTGTCTCTTGCCATCCTCCTTCTTCTTTGGATGGCTCCAGCTCTATCCATCTAATCACTACAGCACCCACTCTACATCAGCGGGTAAATTAATATATATTGTATAGTTGGAAGTGCATCTTGTTTGTGTATTTCTGATATTGAACACAGAGCCCTATAAACATGACATCCAATTTATAACTGCATCAAAAGCATTCAGCTAAGTTAAGCCGAAAGTGCAGTGGGTGCTTGGAACAGACTTGAAGCAGAAGTGGTGGATTAGTCAACAGTCAGTCCATTTAAAACATGCTTCGGATGAGCATTGAGATATACTTAAACAATAAAGGGACAGATAGATCACTTTTTTTAAACCCATGGCCGGTGACAAGCAAACCTTGGTACATAGGGATAAGTGGCATAGGCAATTTTAGAATTTTCTATATTTCGCAAAATAATTCTACTAATATTTGAAAAAACTTAATTCAAGTGTATGGCCATGCATTGCAAGAACATATTCGCAATTAACCGCCCTAGCGTTATGGACGGCAGCACCTCGTCCAGCGCTCCAACTGCTACTATCGCACTGGACGAGGTGCTGCCGTCCAGTACAATGCGGGGCTCTAGGAGAGCGCATACTCACGCTGTCCCCGATGCGACATGCCTCCTCGGCTGCTCGTGTCCTTCCCCCCCCCCCCCCCCCCCCCCCCCCCGCTCCGAGTGACGTGATGACGTCACTCGGGGAGGCGGCGGGAGATTTGTACAGTAAATAGCATGAAAGCAGTTTTCTATGTAGAAAACTGCTTTCAAACTCCCCCTATGTACTAAATATCGCCAGAATAAAGTCCCTGATGCCCCACATGTGCCCATCTGCAGTAACCCTTTCTTCCCTGGTGTGATTTTATCACACCAGGTTAGAGAGGGTTAAGTGCAAATGGGCACATCTGGGGCACCAGAGACTTTTTATTTTGGCGATATTTAGTACATATCAGCATAGTTTATGTGTGTTTATAAAAATAAAAAAATTTATTTTACATAATTGTTTGTTTCAAGCATTATTATATTCAGGATGATATTAGACCCTTGTACGGACATATTTTGGGAAGTTACAGGCCTACAACATAAAGAAAAATTTACCATTGAAGTCTATGGTGCACTTTTTTTACAGAAATCTGGACCTCAGCAGTGCGCTAGGGAGGTTAAAATCGCATCGCAATTACCTTCAAAATTTATTCATTTTTGCATTGCGATTATATATTTGCAATACATGGCCATCAGCTTAGAAATTGGGAATATCCACCACCATGTTCGGGAAATTTGTTGAAAATACCATTTTTTGGACCATAAGACGCACTGTTTTTAGAGCAGGAAACCCAGAAAAAAATATTTTATGTGTTAAAATGAAGCAGATTAAAAAAAAATGCAGTACCCAATTTCAGCCACATAAGATGTGTCACTAGAGAGCAAAAGGCATCTCCTCTACCTTACACACAGGAAGGGACTAGCAGGGGAATTTGCACTCATATCTCCCCTCTATGCTGTGTGTGTTAGGAAACTGCAAGCGTGCAGCTTTCCCCACACACACTTTGCATTAGTTATATCAGCAGGGCTCTGCAAATATAGCCAATACAGTTCAGATGGGAGATCCGGCTGTGTGCACATCTGCCAAGAGAGCTGGCGGGGAGCCAAGTTGCGATATCCCGCGGCCGGTTGCACATTCGGACCATAAGACCCAGGCACTTTTTTCCCCGATTTTGGGGTCCTATAGTCTGAAAAATATGGTATTTGTAATTCAAATATTCAAACAAAACACTTTTGGTGAACACTGGGTGCCCAAAAATTAGTGCACAAAAGTAAACTATATAAAAAGGGTTTCAGTACAGGGTTCTGGCACAAACCACCTCACTAAACGTCCTTTTGCCTAGGGGACCACCACTGGAGCTAAGTGGCCATGCATTGCAAATATACAATGGTTATGCCAAAATAAATACCAAATGTGACCATTGAAGGTAATCGATGTGATTGGCCATATTCCAAAAATATAGTAGCATTTACATACACTTGAATTTCGTTTTTTCAAATATTACCTATTCCACTTATCACTGATCTAAATGACTAATCTTGACAATGCACCAGGTTTACAAAAAGTTTTTTTGTCAATAACTTAAGGAATCTATTTGCAGCAAACCTAGCTTTGTGTTGTCATTTCCTCTTGATATCCATTTACATGGATTGGAAAATGCATGTCAAAAACACAGCATTATTTATTTTTGCCTAAAATGTTTTACTTTACAAAATATTGGTGTAAAACAAAACCCTTCAATATTTTACAGTCCGGAAAGCTGAGATCTTAGCCCCCAGGTGCCCCACCTGCGGCCCTTTGGGCATTGTTGAGTGGCCCTCCTTGGTCAACCACTTGCGGCCCTCGAATTCTAACTGTTAATGCATGGGGAATAAGAACTCACCTGTCCGTTGATCCCACACCAACGTGTCCTTGCCCAGGATCTCCTTAGGGCAAGAAGAGGAGGAGAGGCGAGGGACTCGCTTATGCTCTGGGTGAGCATGCTGATTGGCTTACATGAAAGCCACAAAATGTACATTACCATACTACAGTGTTCCCCTAATGCCTAAAATAAAAATTAAAACAAGTTTTGCTATTTAAAAATTAAATATAATGTCTTCTAGATATACATGCTGTCATTATAAAATGCTTATACAAGTCAGTATAGGTTGGAAATGTTATGTGCGGCCCTTTAGTGATGCCCAGGGCCGCACTTGTGGCCCTCCATATCAACTCAGTTGTCCACCACTGTCTCAGATCTTTAGGAGCCATGTGATGAAGCTCAGTTTAGAGCTGACATTATAAGTTGATTATTATCAGAAGCACAGATTGAATGTAATTGTTGTTGAAAACAGTTTAGTAGGTAGGTTGGTTTTGCTTTACCTTAAATTTCCATAAGCAAATACTAGAACAATATTATATAGAGCCTGTAGCACTATCTGTATGTCGGTATGAAGGATTGCCAGGAAAGAAAAATCATCTGTGCATCAGGTGGCCCCTTACTAACATCACCCCTTCAGCAAATTAGGGAAGAATGTAGTTTGGGTATTGGGTAGACTTCCTATGACAATGACAATGACAATGGATATAGTATAGGCTGCTGGATATTAGGTTTGGCAACCTGTAGGCCCAAATCTTTAACACACAATCACATTAATGATTGTAAGTGAGAGCGAGTAAATGACTTCCCATAAATTGAATTGGATGTGTATTTTGGCAAAGCAAGGTTGTGCTGCATAAACTAATAAATGCACAATAAAACAAAACACACAATTCAGCAGAGGATATGTGAAAGCTTCACTAAGTGTAACGGTGCCAAATATCTTTACAGAGCTTAGCATTACTTTAATGGCAATTAAAAATGAACTTTTTAGTGCCCTGTGAGTGAACTAGCACCTCAGGCACATGCCTAGAGACAGTCACTGGTATAAGGGGTTGTTTAAAGTTGTTTCACACCATCCCCAAAGACAATCATCTAGATTACATACAGTATGAAAACAAAAAGTTGCATAGTTATGGTATATGCTGTGTATAGTCTGTGGTCAGATTAGAAGATGTCTCTGACCAGATTTACCATTAAGCACAGCAAACATGTCTGGAGAATACAGAGCACAATGGAGGCTTTTCCTATACCGTTATCAGTCACATTTTCCAAATATCCAATAGAAATACATTCGTCTGATGATGTACATAAAATTATAATATTTTAAACAGTATCTAAGAAACAAGAAACTGCTCTTTATAGATAAGGTACTTGGGTCCCTTAATCTTCTTCTACTGGGGCAGCCTTAAGGTGCCCATACATGTGTAGATTAATGACTCGTTTGAGCTCTGACATCACGCGCACTCACTGATTGTGTGGCCATCAGACACAACCACCCCTGTCTTCAAGCAGGATCAACCGATCCTGTTTGAAGACAGTTCTATCAAACAGATAACAGACATGTTCATAAATCCTGATTGAATGTAATTACTTTGTTATGGTACCAAGGCCCCCATACAAAGGATTGCCTGATTCCCAGTCAATGATTTGGATGGGGGGCCCTGGTAACCATAACAAAGGAATTGTGATGTCACCATGAACAGCTCATCGATCGTCATCTGTATGTGTATGGGCATCTTTAGTGTCAAGCATTTTGGAGCTAGAGCGGCTGGAGATTTAAAAGTAAATCACACCAAACTGTTTTCTATGGAGAAAACAGTTTTCAGTGTGATTCCCCAGATGTGCCCCTTTGAAGTTAACCCTCTCTCCCCTGGTGTCATGTCACCAGGCCCATGACACCAGGGGAGAGAGTGTGCCAAAGCCAATTGTACTGGATTCAATACATATCTAACCATATAACTGTATCCAATACAATTCAAAGTAAAAAAAAACATTTCCAATCGAATTAAAATTTTATTATAAACAAAACATTAATATAAATACATACTGTTTTGGAATCTTTTATACAAAGTAAGTATTTTAGATATTTTATCATTCAAATAATACCTTTAATTTTTTTTAAATGTATTTTTTTTACATAATTATGTGTTTTAAACATTAATATATTCAGGATGTCTATAAGACCCTTGTACGGACAAATTTTGGGAAGTTACAGGCCTACAACATAAAAAATTCCATTAGAGTCTATGGTGCGCTTTTGGTACAGAAATCTGGACCTCAGCAGTGCGCTAGGGAGGTTAATGTAAAAACAACTAGAATTTTTAAAATACAACTCTTGTTATATATTAAGCCCCCATACACGTTCCGATTATTCTCCCGACCGATTTTTCGTCCGATCCTGTCACCCGATTTTCACCTAAAATGTTATGGTCGGTCGGTCGGCTGGCACGAAAAATCGGAATTCGAATTATCACCGATCCATCAGCCCGACCCTATTTATTAACAGCAGATCGACCAAAAATTTACGGACAGGTCCGAAGTGGTCCCGACCGGGTACATAATTCCGAATCTGATTATTCTCCCGATCGTTTATTCTCCCGACCCGATCGGACGGTCGGGCAAAATTCGTACGAAAAATCGGAACGTGAATAGGGGGCTTAAGGTATTAAACAACTAGTTTGTTCTTTAGTGCTTAGCAGAAGAAGCAATCCAGGAAACAAAGTGACCTATCAGTCAGGATCTGTCGTTTACTAATTGAACTACTGTAAGCTGGAACATAATTGGTTGCTCTGGTTTAACTTGCTTATCATCATTACCCTTTCCACTGCCTTATAAAACAAACCCTTTTATGTTGCATAATACATCTGATACACGTCGCTAATTCATTGCATAAAGTTGTGATTATTTACTGCGTAAAGTAGAGATTAATTGTTGTTACATTCTCAGTGATAGATCCCCTTTATGACTACCTCAGCTTTTTATTAAGATCATTGTGTGTGATTGATTGTAACTCATCCAGAGGGGTGGCCACCATTCCATTATAGACACTGAAGATGAAACTGACAGGCAGTCCTTGTTTACAGCTCCTATCAGTCAGACATCAGGACAATAAAGTAAAATAGATTGATGAGATGTTGAAAAGTCATTCACTCATTGTCCTAACATCAGAAAGATTGGCGAGTGGGATCGTCTCCCACCAGGAGCTACAACAACTACTGCCGTGAAAAATGACAACTTTAATGACACAGAGTCAAGGCAAGACAAGGCTCAGATATGGATAGGCAGAAATAAACAGTATGACAGTGATCATATATAAAGTAACTGGAATGCATATTTCAAATAAAGCAAATGGGTATCATTCATATCGTTGTCATTATATTATTATAGGCAGAGACCCAGATAAATAAAAACCTGTTTCGGTTTTAGAGTAATGGTTCACCTTAAGACAATCTATAAGAACTACTAATGTTACAAACTAAAGCTATGTTCATATGGATGTTAGAAAGATACAGAATATAAATGTCATGTACATGGCTACAATTTTGGAATGTCCTGGAATGCTGGTTGTCAGCATATTGGAGTTGGAACTCTTATTGAAAAAGGCCTAGTAGACAGTTTTTACTAGCCTAAAGGGCACTCTCATTGACTTGAATTACCATGTCTGCTCATGCAAAACATCATTAAAAAGTTGCAACTGACTGAATATGGACAAACTTAACTTTCACGTTTAATTCAATAATTTTTAATTACTTAGGTACTGAAAGGGCATGTAGCAGGCTTTACAAATGCCTTAAAATGCCATTGGTATACGGATTCCAGAGCACTGGGAGATGAAGTATTATTATTATCTTGTATTTATATGGCGCCAACATATTACACAGAGTATATATTTACAGAGTATATATAGTCATATTGCTAACTGTCTCTCAGAGGAGCTCACAATCTAATGTCCCTACCATAGTCATGTACCAGTATATGTAACTAACACATACATATATTACAGTCTAAAGCTGGGAATAGACAGTACGATTTACCGTCTATTCCTTATCCGATCCTATGCAGTAGCAGGCAGCGTGATGACGTCATCACGCCCGCCCACTAGTGCCGAGAATCGAGAATGCAGCTCATTACTTCGGCTGGGGGCAGCCGTCCCCAGCCGAACTAATGGGATCGGACTAAAATTTTCCTTTTTGGATAACTGTGCGATCCGACAGGACGGCTGATTTTAGCCCAATCCTTGTCAGTTGCAGCCTCCAATTCCTGCACGACCCGATCCTTAAGGGATGCGGGAGTGCGCACGGCATCGGATCGGGGATTGGATTGTGCAGGAATTGGTATGTGTATGCCCAGCTTTAGTCATGTGTAACGTACATAGGAGAATCATTTTGGGGGAACCAATTAAACCAATTAACCTCAGCATTAACATCAGTGGAATGTGGGTGAGGAAACCAAAGTACATGTAGGCAGCACCGGTGTGACCCCTCACTACACTAAACTGCGCATGAGATGTAGGAGTGCACCCTGATCACCCACCCATTCCTGGCACCCAGACTGAGATTTAAATCTAGGACATTAGCATTGCATGGTCAGTGTACTAACCCCCGAGCCATCATGCTGTCCTACCCCTGAACCAAACATTGGACTAATCGCAGAGATAGATAAGCTTACTGACCAATACATGGAGAGTATGGTCGAAACTTGGTTGACCAGGATGTAAGATATTAGCTGGATTGGGCAGGTTTTAGGGGGATTCTTATACACTGGAGAGCATCTTAAGTTGTATTTTTTATTTTATTTTTTTAACAATAAGAATTTTAAAGTTGTATTTTGTATCATCCACTCCATATCTCTAAATGTTCTCAACTCCAGCTCTCCGTGTTTAACAGTTGAAAGAACTACACATACACATCACAATTAGTTTTCCATTCAGATTAAGTGGTGAACTTCAAATAATTTTTTTTTCGTTTAAGAGTCACTGAACTAACTTCATCAAAGTTACAAAACAATAAATACAAACAAATAAATATAAAACTAGCTTGTTAAACAACGGGCATGTCAATGTATTGTCATAATTGCATCCACTTTCAATATGTCATTGTAGAATGGTGATTCCAGTTTACACTTTTCTGGCTTCTGTAGTAATACAGAAAGCTCACAGGACTCCGATATAACTTGGGTTGTGTTGTAATATTTTACATTATATTTTTCTTCTCATACTTTTATGTAAAGTGGTGTTAAAATTGCTATATGGGAAATAAACAATGAACAATTTGAAAATTAAAAGGTATTGTATGGTATATTTTTATACAAAAAGGCAGAGCTAGAGGTCACATTATACACACGATGAAAGCAAACAGATTCTGGCATCTTAATTTATATTGTAAAATATATATAAAATACTTTAAATATATATATATATACTGAAGACATAAATAATACATATATATATTGTGGGGGATCAGCTCCAAACTGTTGATCTCACAGCATTAATCCACACGATTTCGATCTCTTAGGGCTCCTGCCCACGTTTATTTGTACACAAACAGTCCAAAACACAGAATCACCCTCACAGGGTTAACATCCAAACGAAACAAAAAGTCCTGAAAATGCCAAGCCTCCTAGTTTGGCCCCGATCAACATAAATATGTGTCCTACACTCAGCTACTCAGCAGCCACAGATCTGGGCCCCACACTCCCTGTGTGCCCCCCTGTACCATCTGCTCCAACAGCCCTGGGCCCCACACTCCTTGTGTGCCCTGTCTCCAACTTCTATTGGGAGCCCTGACTGAGTGGCTTCAATCTCCTTTTGGCTTCAATCTCCTGTTGAGACACACCCAACCACCTCCCTGTTGTCCATCAGGTGTTGTACCTGGGTGGGATGGGAAGGCCCACCCGGTTCCTTCCTCTCCCATTCCAGAACCCAGAATCCCAAAACAAAAACTAAAACAGCACAACAACCCACTGTTGTTGTCCAACAATATCCAGGATTCCTTCCAGGATACCCCACCTGATGGACCACTTACACCGTGGCACATGACTAGTCTGTCACAATTTATATATATACTGAAGACATAAATAAAACAAATCATAAACAAAACATAAACATAAAGTCTTCTAACGTTCTTATGTTGCCGTTTTTAGTAAGTAGGCCAGTCAAGGCACCATAACAATAAAAACAAAATAACAAAATTCCTATGTTTTATTGGGGAAAGTAAAACACTGTGGAGCTTTTCACACTAGCCATGCTGCAGCCATGATTTCTCAATAATAAACCATATGCTAATGCATTGCACTGCGCTAAGTCTTCATACAAGTTTATTGGAGAGTGAAAGTGGTACAGAACAAAAACATTTGCATGTTTTACACTGTGATACAGCCCTAAAAGGCCATAAAGGTAGACACCCCTCTACATTGTATAAATGCACCAAGTTTGTCTACTTGTCTATTATTTGGAATTCACAACTGAAACAAAGCTCCTGCCATCATTGACAATATAAAAAGGATAGTCATTTACAATACAAAATAGACAAACCAGCTTTTCTAAAAATGATCACTTTGAATTCAAAGGTGTCCCATGGTATCTTTTTTTCTGTGGCCATATGTCCTTAGTCTTATGGCCCGAATCATTTAACCCAATTATTTACATTATTCATATCATCATAGACCTGCCCCAGCCTGTGAATGGTAAAAGAACGGAGGAGTAGCAATCTAATGGGCACATCTCTGATTTTGTGTCTCCTTCTATTAGCATATTTCTTCTCATTACATGAACTTCTCAAATAGTGTGATATCACATGTGCGGCTTCAAGACTTCTCTAAGGCCGCTCCTACTCTTTGGAACTCTCTTCCTCGCCCCATCAGACTTGCTCCTACCTTAGCCACCTTCAAAAAAGCTCTAAAAATTCACCTCTTCAGCCTCTCCTACCTACCTTGTCATTCCTAACATCACAACCATGCCAGTGCCACCCCCCCCCCCCCCCCCCCCCCCCCCACCTATTGTATACTTGTTCCCCAACCTATCCTGTGTTGTTTTTCCACTATGATGTATTGTTCAGCACTACGTAATATGCTGGCGCTATACATATAAATGATAATAATAATGTATTATTTTCAACGTATGTTTTTATGTGTTTTTTATGTATAATTGTAGATCAGCTTTAGGCTTAGAAATAACTGCTTCTGCTTCCTGCAGCTACACGTGATTCATCTCAACCAAACAAAGTTAATATAATATTTCTTGCGAGTTATAATACACATAAACAGAATGCATTCTAATACTAAGTGTATTCACTATGCAGTCTGTGGACAGGACAAAAATAATGTCATTGTTTATTCGCAGTCTTTTACTTGGCAAAATCGTTTCCTGTAAAAAAAAATTTATCCAAAAATCTCTGTGTACATTGACACAGCCATTCAATAATTCTTAGGAGCTGGCTACATCAATCTTCCGCTACAGACCACAAACTGCCTTTGAAATACATAAGGACTAATGCTTATCATTTTTATTCCTGTTGATATATCTATTGCACTGAACAGAGCTCTGATAAATTCTCATTGTCTGGCATTTCAAAATAAATGCTAAAGCTTGTGCTAACTTCATGTGCCGCTGGAAGTAGAATAACATAATAACAACGGGAAAAAGAAGACGGAGAGGTGAATGTGCCATAAAATCTGCGTCTGTGTAGAAGGTTTCCATTGGGATGGAAAATTATATATTTATATATCAATTATAACCTAATTACTAAGGTATTGATGATTTCTAATGAGTGTGGGGAACATATTGTTGATATTGTATTTATTATTTGCATCTATTGGACAAATACTAGCAGTTGTTTTTACATTGTTACATTATGTCACCTCTTTCACCATAGAAAAGAAAGTCTGAAGCTGCAAAACATAACATAACATTTACACCACATTATACCCTTCTGCGCCCATTTTTCTTTACAAAAAAAACTTATATGGGAAGCGCTAATGAAGCACATCAGCTTACGTGTACAGTGTGTACTGGGCAACAGGTACATTATAGCATGCCCTGTGGTCCTCCTCTCCATTTTTGGGGGTTCTTGCTCCATGACACCCCTGATTTATGTCTTGTCCGCATTACAAATTTTAATAGAAATGTGCAGACATATGATCAGGGTTGCACATAAGTGGTACTCTGGTACTCAAAAGGGGCCAAAAACTAGCTATGCATACCTGCATTATTGTTACACATCTCATATGTGTACTAACAACTTGGAGGCGCTCCGTGTCTGGGCGGCCGCAGCTAAATGTTACATGTCTACAATTTATGTCACTTGGATAACTGCAGGAAAACATGAATTACTACGAAAGGATATGCAGTTAGGGGTGTGACATTGGGAATTGTAAATTAATCATCCAAAAAAAAAAAACGTTGACTTTTATCCTTCAGATCTCCAACACATTTAGAAGTCCAGAGTAGGCATATGTAATGGTAAAATCTGACAAGAGAAAAGCACTGTGTGACAGCTGGAGAATGGCTGTGAAAGGGTGACATTTGGACTGCAGGTAGTCTCAGGGGTTAGTTACCAAGCCAGAAAATTTCAAGATTGTACTACTGAAGTATGAGATCTGGGGTTCAAACGGTGTTGTACTGTTGCCAGCTGGTGACCTGTGGATGGAGACAGCTAATCGGAGGATCAATCAGGAACAGGGAGGTCCATCTGCAGCAGAATCTACCATGCAGGAGAGGACAGTGAGGGAGACAGTGAGATAGACCACCCAACATATGGGCCGAGTACCAAATGCCATCTCCTGGTACTTATCTGAGGATGTCACTAAAAAAGGTATGTGCACCCCTGCATATGATCCATCTGAAACTTTTCAACTAGTTTACCAGGGTAACCCTTATATCAAAATGTTGAAGTAATCTGTATATTTTTTAATAAATAGAAGCTGAATGTGCCATGATAAAATATTAAGGCTAGAAAACAGTTGCAGTATGCAACAGAGTATATGAACAAGTAAAATATAGAGAGTTTGGAGTTCAAGTGATACCGTTTATTGGCTAACTGAAGTCATTAGAGAAGCCTCTCTAATGACTTCAGTTAGCCATTAAACG
Organism: Ptychadena robeensis; assembly: GCA_036250615.1. Classification (NCBI taxonomy): domain Eukaryota; kingdom Metazoa; phylum Chordata; class Amphibia; order Anura; family Ptychadenidae; genus Ptychadena; species Ptychadena robeensis. The sequence continues at coordinate 11,943,990 of CM070039.1, forward strand.
GTATCACTTGAACTCCAAACTCTCTATATTTATCGATGGCTAAACGGTACAACACTTTACTATGAGCAAGTAAAAGAAATCAGAATACATTCTTCTATATGAAACTTAGTTGAATGAAGGTGCATTTGTCTCCTGACATTGGTAGCTATATCATATTTGCATAAACTGTTTTACCAGTAGCTGTGAGATAAAACACATGCATCTCCTACATAATAAAGGTCAGGTGATTCCTTTTGCTTTGCTTCCTATGAGTAGTGATGGCCAAACAAGCATGTTCGCCCTCCTTCTCGCCAACGGACAGTACAGGTGTTCGACCCGCCCTGATCGCCGGCGAGAAGGAGCCCTCTATTCTTCCTCCGGTGGGATCATAAGCAGCGAGATCCTGCCGCAGGAAGAATCTTTTCACTGAAAGACCGGGTAGAGAACCCGGTCTTTTAGTGAAAAACCGTCTCGGAAACCCGGATGTGACGTCAGTGACGTCACATCTGGTTAGTGCACCAGGAACTATGCGTTCCAGGTGTCGGATCTGACGTCACTGACGTCACATCCGGGTTTTCCGATTCAAATTCCCCGCCTAGAGGTGGGGCATTTGAATCTGTACGCAAACGGGCGGACGGCGGACTTTTTTAAAAGTCCGCTCCGCCCGTTCGCGGACGGACATGGCCAAAGTTCGGCCATCACTACCTATGAGTAAAGGGACAGAAGCAACAAAGTCGAAGGAACTTCTCCTACAGTCACATGAACCTGTCAGCTGGCCACTAGAGCGAGCTGTTTGGAGAACTAAGGAATACAAGGTATAATTAAATTTGGAAATCTCTCTTAGTATATAAATGTTTATGTGCACATATGTTTAAACAGTATACTAGTTTGTCAAAATACGTGATTCCAAGAGATGGCCCTGAAGTTTTGACTAGCTGATTTCTGATTTAATTCCAAAGCGACTGAACATTGTATTAGCACCATATTTATGTGGAGATGTAGAGGAGGGTCTGTCGGGATATATATGTATAAATATATAAGTATTGCTCTAGCACATGTAGTCTTTGCATAAATTAAGTCTTAAGTCAAGCCGAAATGTTTACTCAAAAAAGTTAACTTGATTTTGAACTTAATTTATGCAAAAACGACATGTGCTAGAGCAATGTTCCTAAACCCCACCTCACATCTTTATCAATGATGGTGTATTCTGATAAAACCATGTTCAGGGTCTCGCAATCACTCAGAAAGTGAGCTGGTGAAAATCAAGAGATTGCTTGTTAGACCCCCTGTTGGAACAGGTTGGCTCATTTTGGTACCGTGTTTCCCCGATAATAAGACATCCCCATCAAATAAGACACGCCCCCCCCCCCCGTTTTTTTTAAGTGTGAAATAAGACACCCCCCGAAAATAAGAAACTCCCCACAAATAAGACACCCCCGCAAAGCAGACGCTCACCGCTAAAGGACACCCACGATCGCCCATGATGCATGCCCAAATCCCCCTGTATGCCTCCGAATCTCCCTGTGTGCCTCCGTCGGGGCTGGCTGCAGTGCAAAGTAGAGGAAGTGACTGCAGAGGCTCACGCACGCGCCTCCGTGCCAGGAAGAAGAAGCTGCTGCCTCCTGCTGCTGCAGAAACTAAGTCTGTTACCCGGCCAGGTCTGTGCCATCCATTGTCCCCTTCCTCTTCAGATTAAGGCATCCCCCTATAATAAGACCTGTCTCATATTTTGGGCTTCCAAAAAACATAAGACAGTGTCTTATCATCGGGAAAACACGGTAGTATTGCTTAAACAAGACAGATGAGAGGTTACAAACCAATTGAAGCTTGGTCCATAGAACACTTGGCTTTATTATATGCCTCTAGTCTTCAGTAGGGATGGTAGGCTCTCCTGCAAGGGGACTTATGGGACAGCATATGACCACTTTGATCAGGTTGATCTTTTCTGATTCACTTGATCTTATGTCATATCTGCTTCTTGTGAAGGTTAAACAGAAACAGCCAATCCAAGCAGTGGTTATGAATCAAGTGGTTATATTGACCATCTGTCTCTCCATGGGTTCTCTTGTAGAAGAGGTTTTCCTAGCATGCCATCCATCAGTATGTGTTGTGTGTGTATGTTATCCCACTATGTATGTCAAAATCTAAGTGTTTATATGCAATACATAAGTGTCAATTTCATTTAATTGTAATAAATAACATATCCCTTCTGGTAGATTAGTGAGGAATGTATCTCACTATCTTTTAGTGAGGAGTTAAATTACCTTCATAAATGTATTCCCTGCAGCCCAAGTGTGCTTTGCCTTCCTCCCATTTGCTAGATACTGTATATACCTAATGTAAACACTGCCCTGCTTGCCTTTCTGTTTATTTAGCGTTTAACTGCTGTGACAAAAAGGAGAACACCTAGTGTGGGCAATCTATAAATTTACTTGCCATACTGATGGCTTCTGTACTGCAGAGGCCAATCTCACTAAGTTTATGACAAGAACTCAAAGAAATTAATGATGCGTGCCACTCTGACCCCAGAGGGAGGGTCCCCATCCCAAATAGGATCCAAAAATACAGAGGGTGGGAAGCGAGACCATTAATGATGGTCTAACTGCCCACCAATTTCCCTTGAACGAACAAGGCTTGGGGACTTTGAAGCGGGACCATCCTCTATTACACAGAAACCTCTAGATAGAGGGTTTAATGTTAGTAGAACCAACGATGCAGGGTAAACAAGGTAAACAAATTTCCATAAATCAGGAACCCCAACAAAATATAGGGTTAGTATATAATAGGAAGTCCTCAGTGGTAAATTATAAGGTTAAAAAGTTCATCTTTAATATAGTTGATTAAAAATCATCAGAGGACTGAGACCCAGATGTTAGGGTCGATAAAGTCGGGCAGCCACCGACCGTATTCATAGGGTATTCAAATAGAGTAATGTTGAAGAGAATGAAGACATCTCGAAGCGCGTTTCGAACTTCTTCTTCTAGGAGATGTCAAACTTATGTAGGTCCAGTAGGTATTTGTGGGTCAGGGCTGCTACCAAGGGTCACAGGAGGAACGGGGGGCAATGGACCAGCTGCAGTGGTAAGTAGGTTGAATGTGTCTCTGGTAAGTTGTAAGCTGTGCCCATGAATCTGGTGACTAATGGTAGATGGTGATACGTCCCCGTCGTCCTGTTAGAACAGAACTCAAAGAATGTTGAGGAGCCCAAATGTCACAAAACGATGCAACAACACAACACAGTTCAGTAGGGTCTTCCCACATATGTTTCCTAGGATCACCACAGAGGGTCTTCCCTTATGGTTTTGGTCATTCTGAATCCCCCAGTATCACCACAGTGTAATAGGGTCTTCTCATATGGATTTGGTCATTCTAAATCTTCCAGGATCACCACAGTGCAGTAAAGTCTTCCCACATGGTTTTAGTCATTCTAAATCTCCCAGTATAACCACAGTGTAGTATAGTCTTCCCATACGCTTTTGGTCATTCTGAATCTCCCAGTATCACCACAGTGCAGTAGGGTCTTCCCATAAGGTTTAGGTCATTCTGAATCTCCCAGTATAACCACAGTGCAGTAGGATCTACCCATATTGTTATGGTCATTCTGATTCCCCCAGAAATAGCACAACGCAATAGGGACTTCCCATATGCTTTTGGTGTAGTGGCAACTTTCCATAAGATTTTATTACTCTGAATCGGTATCATCAGGATCAGCACAGAGGTGTAGAGTTTTGCCATATGTTTTTGGTCAATTTAATGGATCAGCACAGTGCAGTAGGTTCTTCCCACATAGTTTTGGGAAATCTAAATCTAAAGACAGTAACTACCCATTCCCTTTTCTCCCTAATTAAAATAACATAACATTTAATTTTAACTACAGGGTCAACTTTAACTCACCTTGTCCAATTAATGCTGTCAAAGGGAGGTCTATATGAGTATGTGGCCACTTTTGCAACCTATAGTCCTACATTATTATTATTTAAGCTTCACTCGTAGCTAAAAGGAGGAGGGTGTGGTAGAGAGCATACCTTCCAAAAATATATATTGGGGAAATAGCCCCAATGAGCCCCCCCCCCTCCTCCCCCTCTGAAGGAAGATAAGCTTAATGCTTTGCAACACTTATGTCTATTGAGTAATATATTTTTATTTTGGTAAATACTGATTAAAATCAACTTGCAAGAAACTTGATTTTGGGAGAGACAGTTCCACCAAATGAGTGAGATTACACATTTTCCCCATATTACTATCTATTTGTATATTTGTGTTGTGAAGCCAGTGTAAGATTTACAAGCCAATCTAGAAGAGGACACAAAGTTTGAATAACCTGTTTCCTCTGATATTTTTTGTAGTAAATCCTGCACATCTGTCTTATGCGTTTTATCTTTTCCACTACTTGCCTTTGGATGTATACAATTAGACCCCCCTTAGCTATTTCATCCTTGCTATCGGCTGTTTGCTCTTGAAGTCTCACAATCTGTGTTATATAAAGATAATACATTAGTGGCTGATATTATGTCAGTTTTAAATTTGTCCACATCTGGATTTTGATTAATGATCTGCAAGAGCAAAATTAGCCTTCTTCCAATGCATATGGATGTTGTCTGCATCTGTGTGCCCAGACTATTTATCCATTTATTGTTATTGTTGAAAATCTGCAATCCATATTAAATTATATGAAACACAAATGTCATCTAAAACACATTGCAAAGCAATTACATTGTGGTTAACTTTGGGTCATGGAAGAGATCAAAGTTATCACAAAATACATTGATCTCAAAGTTACTGTGTTGTTGTTACCAGATCTACAACTACTTAGTTTCCATGTCATTTTGAATAACATCTATATACTGTGTATGTGCATGTGTGTGAATATATATATAAAATATATACTGGATATATAAGTATATCCATACCCCATACACCACATACAATTACCATGCAATTTCTGTACAATCAACTTTTCTTCTAC
>CM070039.1:11949034-11965544 GCA_036250615.1 Ptychadena robeensis
AGAAGAAAAGTTGATTGTACAGATTGCATGGTAATTGTATGTGGTGTATGGGGGGCTTTAGACTATATATATTTAAATGTAGAGAAAGTAAATATTTTCTGTGACTTTTTTCTACCCCAGTGGGTTTTCTTTCAAAGAAAAAAGAAGCTGTGTCAAAGAAGCTGTGTCATTAGAACACCAACATCACAACTAATATAAACCAATATGTCCAAAAATTCTGGCCGCTGGTTGGTTGGCTCAATGGCTCTACATAAAAAAGAAAATACCCTGTAAGGGCTTGTCCCCACAGGCGAAGTTGGTCGCGCGGCGGCACGGTTCTGAGCCGCTTCCATTCATTTCAATGTTGTTGAACCCACTTTTGCGAGGCGCTAGCAGCTGCATTAACATGCACTAAGCGGTGAATGTGACCACTCGTGAACTTTGTTCAGCAGGAGTGGATTTACAAGCCTGGGCGTTACAGCGCCTGATGTGTTTCCAGACGCGGCTTGCCAATAGTAATGTATAGGACAGCTTCCACACAGCGTGCAGGCGCTATGGGCACGCACACGCCGACGTGCCCAATACGCCCCCTGCGGTTGCTGGGGCGGTACAGTGTACACCCGGCCTTACTGTGAGAGAACTTGGATATGTGATCAGTCAAGGTCAAACCATGGGGCTTATTCTACTTCATTCACCCCACCCCCAAAAAATACATTAAAAAAACATGATGGGATTTGGCTTTCTACACACTGCAAAGTGTTCTCGGTGTGCCTAGCACAGTGCAGTGTTATAATAAATGCAAAATTATAAAGAGAAGAATAGACTCAACAGAACAAGCAGTTAAGAATAGACTCAACAGAACAAGCAGTTAAGGACCCTCCAGCTGGATGCAACATCATGTAGAGTAGGATTTCTCCAGGCTTAAATTAAAATTTACCAACAACTATGGTCACTTAAGTTCTACACTGAACATCTCTATAAATGTTTTTTCCTCCTCCTGGCAATGGCTTGCTGCTATTTCTTGCAGTTAATTAAAGTAAAAAAAAATTGGTACACATAAATTGGTTGCAGCAGTCACAATCCTACTCCTCTCAGCACTCAACAAGCAGGAAGTAATTGGAATGTATGTGTCAGTTTCAACAGAACAGCAGGAGGTAACACTCTTCCATAAATTGTATTCTCCTATAAATTAAACAGCTTGTGATGTATATAATTGAGTAGGATTGCATCCATTTTCATATTTCTTATTTTTTTTTTATCTGGGATGTGTTACATAAATGTAAACATAGCTCCCCCTATGCTGCAAAAATCCAATATTTTCATCTATGAATTGAAGTTCCTCATTAAATCATGTCACAAAATTTGCTGGGTTTAGGTTGGTTGAGATATGTGGGGAAAAAATGCATATATACATTACATAACTACATGTATTTTTCATCTGGGCAAAACATTTGCTTCCCCTGATCCTTGCTTCCGCCCAGCTATACTTGAATTGTCCTGTCCTCCAGCTATGTAAAGGCCCCCATACACGGGTCGGATTCCGGCCGGATTCCGGGCCGATCGATTCCGGGCGCGTGCACGCAAAACGATCGTGCCGGAATCGTGTGCAGCCCACCTTGTCCGATCGATCACGTCCGATCGTTCAGGGGCCCAGAATCGGATCCGACAGAGAACCAACATGTTGGTCTTTCTGATCCGATTCTGCACAGATCAGGGGGAGTTGCCATTTGTGAGGTGGACAATCGGACACGGAATCGTCCCGGAATCCGTTGGACAAGGTGGTATGCAGCGATCGGATACTCTTAATTGGCCGATCGATCACACCTGCGATTCCCGCCAGAATCGCCGGAATCGATCGGATAGGTGATCGAGCGGCCATGGAATCCGAACGTGTATGGCTAGTTTAAGAAGCGAGAATCTTCCAGTCTTACTCCCTCCCTCAATGCAAATCTACAGCCAGTGATAATGCCGAGCAAATGTTTCATTTTTCATAGACATAATAAGATGTATAATGAAAAGTCCCAGTAGCACTATGAAGAGGTACTGCTTGTATACTAGAAGACTGAAAAGTTTACTTTACTAGAATTTATAAGGAACTAGGATTTTTGAGTTGGGATTTTCTACTCCCTGTATCCCAGTTAAGGCCCCCATACACCTTACAATCTTACCATACAATTTGTGTACAATCAACTTTTCTTCTACCAAAACCATGTAATAGGAGGACCTTTCTACACCTTCCAATAACTATGTATTCTATCAGGGAGGCCATTATACTACATAGTTGTTGGTAGATCTAAAGGAAATTGTATGGAGTGATCTTAAGGTGTATGGGGGGCTTTAGATTCAGTACAGGAAGAAATATTTGAAGAAATCGAACTTAAATGATGCAACCCATTAAATGTATAGGACCAGATTTGAGTAAAGATAACAATACTACAGCAGCAATATTTTATGAGGTCAGCAGACTGTATAGAACTGTGTGACCACAATGTCCTGTGGAGATATAGAGCTGTTTTTAACATTAGATGGTATAGTATAAACAAGTCAGTGACCTATCCTATGTATCTTAATTATAAAGGTTTCCTGACCATCCTGGGTATGTCTGCAGCAGTATATTAACCTTTATATGTAGCATAGCTCACGTAAATGCTATTGGAGTCTTTTAGGTTTCATGTCATCACTACGAAAGCGACACAAATCATCTGAGTTAAAATTCTACCATCAGCTCCCAACAACCATCATATTTCTTTTCCCAAAGCATCTTATGGAATGTTACTGACACAGAGCCATACTATCTCTTCTCTTAAATATACCACTCAACAGATATATATTTACAGCGTGTTGGTGTCGCTTTATAATACATGTCAGCAGCCTATCTATAGTTTTAGAACAGATTTATAGGCTATTGGACCTATCGTTGGCCAAGTGTAGCCTATTCTTTACTTAAACCATCACTTTTCTTTATTCTTACTGAAAAGAAGGAATAGCTCACTAAATTAGGAGCGGGTTTAATTGAACTAAGGAGCCTTCTACATCTTGTCTGGCATCTTAAACTACTAGTTCTACTCTGGCTTACTCTATTAACTTCTCCTGTCACTGCATTCACTTCTACAGCCCATTTGTTGCCTTCTATTGCTGCACTCTGTAAATATTATCTGGCCTTGCAGTGGCACTACTGCCATATACCGTATTTTTCAGACTATAAGACGCACCGGACCATAAAAGGCACCTAGTTTTTAGAGCAGAAAAAATAATATTAGATCAATGCTATTGTTATGCCGCAGATCCTGGGTTGACGCGGGGGTACCAGGAGCAGGGAGTCTAAGCCACCCGAGGGTCTTCACCCAGAGCCCCCCTAATGGGAGATAGGCAGGAATCCCTTGAGGGGACCCTGGTGTCTTTTCCCGCACTCAGGTGGCTAGGTCCTGCTTCCCTGCGAACCCCCCCCCAGGAAGGTGCGGACAGGTGTCCCTGAGAAAATCCCTTTTAGGAGGAAGGTACGACTGGAGGTAGGAGCCCGTAGGCGGTAAACACAGAGAGTGGTCAGAGTCCAAAACTGAGGTCGAGGCTGGCGGCGTTCAGAGAGTAGTCGTGGTACAGGCAAGGGTCGAGGCAGGAGGCGTTCTAGGAGTAGTCGAGATACGGGCGAGGGTTGAGCCAGGCGGCAAGCGGTACGGATAGTCAAAAACGAGCGGAGGTCAGGAAGCCAGAGATCAAGGAGTAGTCGGGAACAAAGCAGGGTCGGGTACCGGGAAGTCAAGCCGAGGAAAACACTTGCTATCATTGACAGGACACAGTAAGCTGTATACACCAGCACTGGCTGCAAGGACTGGCAGGCTTTTATAGGAAGTGCACTCCCGGGGCCACCCCTGAGGGAGGGGCGGACACCAGGAACTCTCCCCTTCCTAATCCTTTAAAATTCGGGCGAGGGCGCGTGCGTGCGCGCGCACGCCCGCGTCCCGCGGCTCCCTCGTGGATGGAGTATGTGAGACCCCAGCAGACCCCTGAGTGTCCCCAAGAGCAGCCCCAGTGGAACCATCGCCCGGACAAGCAGGAGGCACAGGTGAGGAGGGGACCAGCGCCGGCGGGGCCGACCCAGCAAGACGGGATGGCCCCGGATCCTGACAGCTATGAATAAAATCAATGCAATACCAACTTTCTTCCACTAGATGTCACTAGCAGCAGTACTTTCACGGCACAACACCTCATCATCTTCATTGATTGGGAGGCTGCAGATCTCCTGCAGATCTCTTCTCCTCTCTGGCTGTGTCAGTGGAAGCTGCAGAGGGATTGCAGCTCCCACAGACATGGAGTGAGAGATAGATAGGAGTTCATCTATCTCTCTCTGCTGGCATAAGCAATACTGTTCAGATGTGAGATCCAGCCGTGACCACATCTTTCATCTGACAGCTCCTCCAGCTCCCCGGCTAATCTCCTTGTCAGGAGAGCTGGCAGGGAGCAGCCACAGGGGTCGCGCATTTGGACCATAAGACGCAGGCACTTTTCCCCCCAAGATTTCTGGGGGGAAAAGGTATGTCTTATAGTCCAAAAAATACAGTAAATTCTGAATTGTAAGATATACTTGGGACACCCATAAAGTACCGTAACTGTGGAATCCCAAAATCCAATTAGTTTAAAAGTGTTGTTTGTATACCAACTATACCCATTATCCTCTGATTTTGATTGACTGGGGACAATACAGTATGAAGTAGTCAGCAAAATAGGAACCTCACTGTGCAAGGTGGATACACATTGGGTCATTACATACAGGTCATTGGTTTACTGTTCATTATTTTATGAAACAAAAATGTGCTTCCAGCACAGTATAGGAAACCAACATCCCATAATAAAACAAATATAGAAAGTTGCTCAGTTGTAGAGGAGAACCCCCCACCCCTGAGCGAAAATATCCTCTGGTTTAACAGAGGCTAGGGGACTTTCACGGTTTCAATGTAGATGAGTCACAGTAGGACATAGTAATAACATGAATCAGTCATAAAAAATATTGGTAGTTTAATGTCCAATAAAAACAATGATAAAATTCCAATCATAGTACAATGGTATTGATAATTAGGGCCTAATGGATCACCAGGTATTATCCTCAAAAACCTGGCCAGAAAGATGGTGAGATTGGTGGCGATGGATGTCGCAGATAAACGTCGAGCCACCCCAACGTACGTTTCGTCAATTTAGACTTCATCAGGGGGTAACATATGAAGAATGTTTCTAGTGGGAATGAAAAGAATAATAAAAAGTATATTCAGGATAAAAGTACTGAATTTGTAGTCCGAGTTAAGTATAAAGTTTGGATACTCACATTAAGTAAGGTACCATAGTGGAATAGAAGGAAGCAGGCGCCGCCGAGGGGGGGAGGCCAGAGAACAGGGAGCCTTCAGGTCAGACGACCTGTAAAAACTCCTGGAGGACGACCATCTAATATGTAATAAATGTATATAAGTTTAGGGTAGTTAAATAAGGCATATATAATCCTAGAGTAGATAGGGACCAGGTACCACTGGCTCCGAAAGACGGGGAAACACACAAATTGAGTGATGTGATAGGTGAGGAGGTATGCCCTCAGGTGCAATGGTGCCGTGTCATAATGAGGTGTAATATTGGACATTAAACTACCAATATTTTTTATGACTGATTCATGTTATTACTATGTCCTACTGTGACTCATCTACATTGAAACCGTGAAAGTCCCCTAGCCTCTGTTAAACCAGAGGATATTTTCGCTCAGGGGTGGGGGGTTCTCCTCTACAACTGAGCAACTTTCTATATTTGTTCATTATTTTAATTGGTAGGGAAATAATTTGCAGAAAATATGGAGTATATATGAGTTGATCTTAACTTCGTAATATAAACTAGAAGCTATTTAGGGTCCAATCATTCCAGACAGACTAATGTTTTTTAGGAATATGGACAACTAAGAAAAGGAAAAAAAAAAACTCTATACTATTAAATCAGCTATTTAATTTAATTTACAGCCTTAATTCCTTTAAATGAGGTATAAGGCTATGTATCCACTCCACAAACTTGTGTTGACAATTTGTAGAACAGTACACGCTGCAGCTCCAGCTTAGTGTTGCTTAATTTTCAACACTGTTGGCTGCGTTACATTGAGAAAGTATGACTTGGGTAGGGCAGATATGAACAGTGAAACGTGAAATATAAAAATGGCCACAGCTTTTAATGAGAAAAATATAATGTACAAAATATGTCCCTGACAGGTTTCCTGTAAAACATTAATATCCCAAAAAACAGTACCAACACCAGCCTGAAACCTTTAGCAGCTCGGTGGGTACTCCCGAATAACTATGACTCCTATTTTGCAACATTAACCAAACCAACTGGGTCAGTTCATCCATGTGTATACAAATAAAGAGAGAAAAGTAGCTAAAATCCGCACTCTGGTCTTTTCTTTAAAAATCCATCGGCTTTATTCAAAACATCACAGAACACAAATATAGTAGTACAGACAGGGTCCCTCCAGGGATCACCCCCCTCTAAACTGGGTCATTCAACCTCTAACAGTTGTCTGTCCTGATGCCCCTCCACCAGCATGTCACCGAATAGCCTTGATCCATAGACTTTTCTTTATGCGCACTGCCAGGGACCCACCAGCTGCTGAGACAAAGAAAGGTCAATAATAATAATAACAGCAAATTAGTTAACAACATAAACAATCCAAATACAACATTACAGTACTAGAAACACGAAAATTTAGGGACGGAGGATGGGTCAAGCTCATCGACTCCAAAGAGGAATGGGCCGATCCAAATCACAAGTCTTTAAACTCTTTGACGCCCGCCCCTTCCTACCCAATATCACTTTGAAAATGTAACCCTCTCCTCACCAGGAGGGGGGAGTTGAGGTGTGAATGTGAAGGAGAGGAAGGAGGAGCAGCGTGTTCCTTGTTCCTTTTCTTTTTCTCCAATCACGAATCTTCACTAGCACCCTCCCTCAGTTGACAGGGAGCCCTAGGCAAGAGCTTGTATGGGGCCCCCCACAGGCTAGAAACGACCCTGGTTCTAACCTTTACTTCTTTATCCAAATACTTTAAATAATGGATAAAGATAAAAAAAATGGCTTTCACATTAAAAAAAATTCCCTAAGAATGAGCCATATCATAAATGGGCTGGAAATTATAATTACAATTAGTCATAGCAAACAAAACAAAGCTTTTACAATCATACAGCGATGTAGCGCGGCATCAACATTTCCTGTTTAAATCTGTCTATTGAGAAAACCTATTTTGGACTATTCTTTAGGGACCTCTAAACAGCGCATGAATTCAATGCATACAACATTTACAAAACTTCATTACAAATTGAAACATTCTGAACTCCCATTTTTCTTCCTATGAGAATTCACCTTTCTTGTAATTTATTTTTTAGCAGAATAATGTTGCAACAAGAAAAGTGCATGTATGCAAAAGCCATTTATCATCAGCCACTTCTGTGCTTACAACTCACTGAGGTAATTTAGGTGCTTTTAATCGAAAGAAAGTTCAGGTTGATATGAAGTGCTTTTCTTTCCCCGATAGGTTTTTAATGGAAAATGTTGTAAATCAGATGAAACCAAATAAATCTTTTTTTTTTTTGTGATTATTGGTCAATGCAGAATATGAAATATAAATACATCTCATGACTATCCTATATGAGACCTCCCATCGGTGCAGCTAATTTAATAACCTGATTTGTTGATCTGGTTTTTTCACCCATAAAATAAAATTGCTAAATTTATAATCATTTTTTATTATAAATCTATTTGGATAGAGTTGGGAATTGTTAAAACGTTTGTTTGTTTGTGGTGTAAAAACAACAACACCCAATAAGACCCCAAGTATTTTTGTTTCATCATTAAAGATAAGAAAGGACATTTCCAACACATTTCATGGGGCTATTTACTTCATCAGGGTCAAAGAGAATATAACGTTTTATATGAAAATGAAACAATGGACCTAAGACTAATAATAGAAAGATAATAATCATCTTTATGTTACTTCCTATCAATATACACTTAAGGCCCCCATACACGTCTAGATTTTTCATTCAAACAACTTAATTCAATCATTTTTCTTGTTGATTGATTGAAAATCTATGGCAGCCCACATGGTTAGATCAACCTAAAACAATTAAAACTGGGAAAAATTTATTGAAAAATGATTGGACATGCTGGAAAATTTTAATGGGTTGTATTGAAATTGATTACACTTTCAGTCGATCTCAAAAAAAGTTGATCAAATATCTGTTACTACAGTTGGCAAACATACAATCAATCACCGATTTCCCTGACCCAAAAAAATCTTTTAAAGGTGATTGAACAGAAAATCTAGATGTGTATGGGGGGCTTTACTCCATTCTAGGACATGATTCCTGAAGGTGAAATGGAGGGTCATGCCTCCACAAGTAGTACAGTCTATTCAAAACTAACAAAGGTAACAAATAGTTGTGCATAACTGTCAGCATTGGTTATACAGTTAAAGTCAGTAGACAAAAAGACCCTCAGTAGGTGTATGGGACCTGGGCAAAGATCACAAAGTAAAAATGGGTCAGTATGAGGGGTGGGTGTTTAAGTTGCATGGGCAGCTCTTAAATGAAAGGGGGAGTGTGGCTCCCTGCAACAAACAAATAGGAACAAGGACTCAAGACTCATGTGGGCCTTGTGTCCTTGTTTCCATTACAGTCTATTCACCCTCAGTGCCATTTGGAGAAGGGTAATACAGGGGCACAATTGGACGACTGTCACACTTTAATAGGTAATGCCTGAAAAAGGACCTCGGTGTTGAGATCACCTGAAAAAAAGATGCAGATTTAAAAATTTAATAAACATAAATAAATAAATAAAATATAAAAGAAGAAATGTTCATCAAAAGTAAGGTCCGTACTCTGCAAGTGTTGATGCTACTAGAATCTGCATACTATAAAAGGTAAACTTTTCAGTAATGTTTGTCATGGTAATGGTTATGCCACAAGAACATTTAGAAAAAGAAACCATAATACAACTATAATGTAGGAAAAACACACATATATATATATATTTATATATATATATATATATATATATATATATATACAGGGCTTTTTTTTCTCAGAGAAAAGGTGGTGGAACTCACCCCCCTCCCCTGGCTACGCCCCTACCCACCCTTAGGACTGCCCCCTAAAACCGCCCCTTTATGTCAGGTGTCCGCTCCATAAAAAGCTCCCCATCGGGGGAAAGTGCGCCCACCAGCGCAGGCATGCGCGCCACCTCCCCTCCCTCAGGACGGCTAGAACTCCACCCCCCAGTCCACGCTGAAGGGAAAGATCTTTTCAGCATGGACGGGGGAGGAGACGCCCCGTCATAGGGCTTCCACCCATAAACAATGGGAAGGCGCCGCCCCTCCCTTGCTGCACATTGCGAGGGAGGGGAAGAGGGGAGGCACAAAATCACCCACCCGTGGTGCGCTCGTAACCCGTGCTGAATGGCCAACACTTCCCCCCACTAAACAACACACATGGGGGCCCCCCGGCGGTTATTTTGCAATCCAAAATAAGCAAAAGAGCAAAAAAGTTAATTGCAAGGAGGTCTGTAATGGTGTTTACATCAATACAAACTAATACTGAAAGGGACGAGGCTTTGTATGCTTTAACAGCAAAGAATTATTTAAGAAAAAAAACTCACCCATCCATTTCCTAATTGTAATGCATGTCACTAGTCTTAATGTACATTATTCATTTACCTAATTACATGCTCCAGTGGCAGAGGAATTTATCAACAAACATAAAATTCAGTCAGTTGTATCGTTTTCTATTTAAGAAGGAGAAGGGGGAGGGGGTAACATTTGCATCCAAATATGTTTAATGGTTATATACCTGGATAGAAGACCCTTATTACTTGTCACAAGAGCTGTTATCAAGTGTCAAAAGTATTAAATAACATTGTTATCATATTCCAAGTAATAAAAATAATTTGCCTTTTGCATTTCCTCTATTTCTGAACACCCCTCTGCACATTGGACACTTCCGTGTTGGATGCTTGCGAGCCCTACAGCCTTCTCTGGTTATCCAGGTCCTGTACATGACTAATGGCCAGCAGGAGGACCAAGGAAGCCTAATTCAAGAATCTTGAATTGAGTTGGTGGTGAGGAGCCATTGTTCTACAGCAGTGGTGGGCAACTGCGTTGATATGGAGGGCCACAAGTGTGGCCCTCAGCATCACTAAAGGGCCGCACATAACATTTTTAATCTATACTTGTACAAGCATTTTATTATGAAAAAAATTACAGCAGGCATAACTATAAGCCATTTATTTAAAATAACAAAACTTGTTTTAAGTTATACTAAGCATTAGGGAACACTGTAGTATGGTCATTTACATTTTGTGTCATATATTGTGTCTATATCATCAAAGGTTATGTGCCCCATAGATATATCATCAGAGCCTTTGATGATATCTGTGGGGCACAAAACCTTTGATTGAAAGGTTATGTGCCTCTTCTCAGGTGTACAATCATCTCTCACTCCTTGGTGGAATAGTGGGAGCATAGGCACTCACCTGTCTGCCGATCCCCTGCCCACACGTCTTCCCCCCGGGAATTCCTTTAAGCAGGAAAAGGAGGAGAGAGACTTGCTCAGGCACCTTCTGGGTCACTGATTGGTTTTCATGCAAGCCAATCAGTGTGCTCAGCAAGAGCCTGAGCGAGTATTTCTCCTCTTCGTGCTCTAAGAAGATCCCAAGCTAGGACGCATCAAAGGGGATCGATGGACAGGTGAGTTCCTATGCCCTATGCATTAACAGGTTTTGGGGGCGCAAGTGGAGGACCGAGGGGGCCGCCGAATAATGCCCAAAGGGCCACATGCGGCCCCCGGGCCACAGGTTGGGCACCTAGGTTCTACAGCATGGTAACATTGGATGAACACACAACTGGACATATAAGTACAATCATTTGGTTCCTAGTCATGTTAGACAACACAATCATTCATTGGGCCAGGATCCATGATCTCCATGACAATATTTGCTTATAACTTATAAAAAAAAAAAATAAACATTTAGACCCTAAAAGTTCAATTATGCCACTAAATACATTTTAAAAAGTAGCGTATGGAACTGCTGGCAATGTGGACCTAGAAAGACCTAGAAAGAGAGCCATTCCCTTAAATGCTATTCTTATCCTACTTTATATCAAGCCAGTTCCAAACCATGACCCTCCCAAATATGGTTATTGATATAGGTATTAAGGTAAGTAAAACTTAGCTTATATGTTATATATGTGTTTTGGTTATGTAATTATTGTTAATATGCCTACGTCCTGCAATGTCCTGTATTCCTTCCCTTTGCCTCAGAGGATTCCACAGAAGCTCTCCCTCTGCTGGCTGCAAGAAGTAACTCCCCTACCTTGTCAGGTGCGCCTCCTTCCAGCACTATTGAAGGAAGTCTCAGGCAACACGAAGAAGGTTTTCGTGTCTTCACTCCCAGGTTCCTGTTTATCTGATATTTGGTTCCTGATGGATGATGCCTTCTGACACTCTTGTTTCATAGACTCTCTGTCTTAATTCTTTGTTCCTCTACTTGGAGATTGTCAGCTGCTAACTACAGGGGTGTATTTAAGGACTGCAACCTGGGAATCGCCTTCAGCAAAGTCCATTACCCCTTGCGTAAAGTCCATAACCCCAATTTACGTTAAACCAAATTGTTATAAACTTGTACAGTGTTCTCTACTACTTTATTGCATTTTCTTCTTCTCCTCTTACCTCCTATAATTGTCCAGCTCCATTCTTTCTTTTAAGGCCCCCATACACGGGTCGGATTCCGGCCGGATTCCGGGCCGATCGATTCCGGGCGCGTGCACGTGAATCGATCGTGCCAGAATCGTGTGCAGCCCACCTTGTCCGTCCGATTACGTCCGATCGTTCGGGGGCCCAGAATCGGATCCGTCAGAGAACCAACATGTTGGTCTTTTTGATCCGATTCTGCACAGATCAGGGGGAGTTGCCATTTGTGAGGTGGAATCGGAGGTGGAATCGGACACGGAATCGTCCCGGAATCGTGCCGGAATCCGTTGGACAAGGTGGTATGCAGCGATGGATACTCTTAATTGGCCGATTGATCACACCTGCGATTCCCGGCAGAATCGCCGGAATCGATCGGATGATGAATCGATTGGACATGGAATCCGACACGTGTATGGCTAGCTTTAGACACAATGCATTGATCTAAACATGCTTTTTTAAGCTGGTCATGCACCTTTAGATCTATCTGTCAGATATCCTCTAGATCTACCAACAACTATGTAGTGCCGGGTCCTCTGTGATTGAACACAGGTAGACTTGATTGTTTAGAAGGTCCCTCATATTACATGGTTTTAGTAAAACAAAAGGAGATCTAAAGGAAATCTAAAGGTGTGTGGGGACCCTATACTGCACTGGAAAAAACTCCTGTAGCCCAATGTTTACTCATATACCAACACAATGCTTTTATGAGCATGAGTTTCCTAATGAACTCCATTTATCTGTAAACAAGCACTTAAGGGCAGATGAGAGGGATACTTTCTAAACGTTATAATTGAAACTATAATGGTGACTATACCCAAGTACAATTTAATAGTGTTGAGCAGCATGATGTATATTTAAATTTGCGTAATTTCTGGAACATACAAAGAAACATTCTAAATCCATAAGATTCGATTCAACTGTATTCTATTGCCTTCCATTGAAGGTACCCATACACGTTGCGATTTTTTGTGGACCGATTCGATATTCGATTTCGACTCCCGATTTTTGCTTACTGCCATTTTTAAAAGTCGGTCGGATGCACGATTTTTCAGCCGGTTGTATCAGGAATCTTTTAAAAGTCTCTTTTAAATGTGGCCGACCGACTGAAAATTACGGGCAACATCATTCGGGACCCTCGGTCGGACTACATTTGCATGTTACGAATCCCGAACGATCGACCTACCCGACCGACTGAATTGGTCGGAAGGGCTAAAATTGCCCTAAAAAATTAAAATCACAACGTGTATGGGTACCTTTATATAAGAGTTTATTTGGGTTGACTGAGTTTAGATCACAATTAAGAGTGCTCCATGTATTGACATGAACAAAGTTCAGTGGTATTTTTCTCAGTTGCCCCATACATACCTTTGCTTTGGAAACAAAATTCCATATAATACAAATACAACCAAAACACTGCATTTCCTAATTAAATATTATCTTATCTTAAACACATCTTAAACAGAAAGGCATTTAAAATGTTGATTGTAATAGCACAGAGGTTTGCATACATTACTGCAAAGGATTAAGAAAGAATGTTATGAAGCAAAGAACGCACAGTATAACTTTATTACCACACATATGTGTATACACAAGTTTTTCTATTCACCTATGTTCCTTTAGGCATCATGCAGAATATCACAGTATGTAGAACTCAGGAAAAGATATTCCTTATGGTAGCTATACACAGCTCGATTTTGCATTGGATTCCCCAACGATTGTTCAGCAATTTTTGCGTAAGTATGCAACGAATGTTCGGACAATGATTGTTAGGGAAGCTATGCATACACAGTGCCTCATGGAGGGTTCGATCACAATGCAAACGTAACTAGAGAAGGTCGAATTTTTCGACTTGCTAACTTTGTGAGCTGATTGCAAAGCCCCTGAACATGGTATCATCACCAAAATTGCTGGATATGTAGAGAAGGGCTGGAGGAATATTTGAAAACAAAAGTTTTGCTCTAGCACATGTAGTTGTTGCATAAATTAACTTCAAAAACAAAGTCGAAATTCCAATTTTCGAAATTTGGACTTGACTTTGAACTTAATTTGTGCAAAAAAAAATTGTGTTAGAGATATACTTCTTTTTTTGTAGTGTACCCCTTAAGCCTTCTCTACATCTCTAGCAAGCTTGGTAGTAATGCCATGTTCAGGGGCTTTGCAATTAACTCGAAATCGTCGAATGTTTAAAAAAAAAAGAGTCATATATAAACATGTTCATCTAATACAATCCACCCGACCAACACGCACAATGCTACAATTATCATTTGATCAACTTAAGCTAGGCATACATGGTTTGATTTTAAGCTGGCCATACACCTTCAGATTTCCTTCAGATTTCCTGTCAGATTTCCTGTCAGATTTCCTTCAGATCAGATTTTGTTTTACCAAAACCATGTAATATGAGGACCTTTCTACACCTTCCAATCACTATGTATTCTATCAGGGAGGACACTATACTACATGGTTGTTGGTAAATCTGATCTGATCTGAAGGAAATCTGACAGAGAAATCTGAAGGTGTATGGCCAGCTTTAGAGTTCAATCGACCTAAAATGATCAAAGTTTACATCGATCGGACTTAAATCGTATGCTGCACACATGGTTCGATCGGCAAAATTAGTTCGATAATGATGAAAATATCGATTGAAAAGTGATCGGACATGTTGGAAAATTTTCGTTGATCGTACAACACTTGAACTAAAATCATAGAATTTTGTATTCGATGAACACATTTATATATCACTCTTTCCTATGTTTTTGGATCTAAACTAAAATCTGAGATTTTGGTTGTATTACGATCAGACCTTCTATGTGGTGATCATGCTAAAATGTAACTGTGTTTGCCTAAGGCCCCCATACACGTTTTTATTTTCCAGTTCGATCGACCTAAACCAATCGATTTTAAAGTCAATGGATCAAAAATTTCTGCCTGTCCACATTGTTCAATCGAACTAGAGCGATCAAAATTGACCAAAAATCTATCGAAAAGTGATTGGACATGTTGGAAAATTTTGATCGATCAAATGTACATTGAATGTTATTTTGTTGTGCCCGACTGATTTTGGTTTGATTTAAAAAATAAGCATACTCATACATCTATTGGTAGACATTTTGGTGTGTTTACGTTCCATATCAAATATTGGTTTCTCCATGTGGGAGGTAGTTCTTTGATCAATTGAACCAACGTCGATCATAAATAACGATCTAATCTGACATAGATCATAGGGAAATTGAAATGTGTATGGGGGCCTTAGCTTAACATTTTCCAACATGTCCGATCACTTTTAGATCAATGGTTTGATCTGTATTGAACTATTTTTGCCGATTGAACCATTTGTGTGATATACGATTTAAATTCAATCAATGTAAACTTTGATCGTTTTAGGTCGATCGAACGCTAAAGTGCCTAGCTTTAGGGATTCGATGCATGTAGGACTAGCTTTAGGTCAATGCTGGCTGTCAGCACTTGTAGTGCGTTGTATCATATAAGAAATCCTACTTGTAATAAATCCAACTCACCCATGTGGAAGATCAAAACATTAATTGGTAAAATACCACATAGTTTTTAGTGTTGTTCTCAAATTATTATTGCGAATATCGTCACTATAAGAATGCGTGGATATTGAATATAGTACTATAGCTTCGTAATTGCGAATATTCAAGATTTTGTACATCAGTACCCGGAACCCAACATGCCCATGTGTGCAGATTTGCGCAAGGAAGGTTATAAATTATTCATTTTCATGTGATAGTGTTGATCGCAAAAATATGAGAATATCTGCATTTTTTATTGCGAAAATCTTTTGTGCAATAAAGGTTATAATGACTGAAGATCACAAATTCTTGAATTTACCGTATTTTTCGGACCATAAGACGCACTTTTTCACCCCCAAAATTGGGGGCAAAAAGTGCCTGCATCTTATGGTCCGAATGTGCGGCCCCCGGGGCCACTAGGCCGCTGGTGGTCGCATCTTGGCTGCCCGCCAACTCCCCCGGCACGGAGATTAGCCGGAGGAGCTGGAGGGAACTGTCAGTTGAGAGATGCCAGCTGGTGCCGGCTCTCTCAGCTGTTCTGTAAAATTGCCATTGTCAGAAAAGAGAAAGAGGGAGAGATGGAGTGCCATCTTTCCCTCTCTCAGTGTCAGTGGGAACTGCAATAACTCGGCACTTCCCACTGACAACGGGCACAATCACAGCTGAGCTGTTTAGAGGAGAGGAGAGAAAAAACACGCTGCAGATTTCTGCCCCCCTCCTCCTCCCGAGATCAGTGTAAAGACATGTGCTGAGTCACTGCTGCTAGTGACCCCTGGTGGCTGAAAAGAATATTCCCAATCCATTTCATTAACTCAATTGATGTGAAAACTTAGTATTTTTTTTTCTGGATTTCCTGCCCTAAAAACTGTGTGCGTCTTATGGTCCGGTGCGTCTTATAGTCCGAAAAATACGGTACAATTCATTTAGAATATAAGGCAAAAAAATTGCTATATTTTCCGAATACGAATATTGCCTGTGCTGCTCATCATTAATTGTTATCAGTTTTTTATCAATTCAGTGTTTTCAACAATGGCTTTTCAGGTTACAAGAAACTTCAGGTAACTATTGTAAATTCTTGCCATGTTTATTGCAATTCTCAGCTGTCAAACTTACAGATAAGAGTTGCTGAAAACAGGACAAAACATAAAAGCACACAAGGTTTATACCTTGTTTTCATCCACTAGATCAGTGGTTCCCAAACTTTCCTTGCAGGGCCCCCCTTTTCTATTTAGGAACATT
>CM070039.1:11970139-11981318 GCA_036250615.1 Ptychadena robeensis
AATCGTTCATCATCCATCTGTCGGCCGAAAAAATCTTGACGTGTAAACCCACCTTAAAGGTGGCACTCACGGCTATCGATCTGCCACAAAATCGGCCACAAATGGAACGCACAAACCTTAAATTCTGCCATAAAATCGGCCTAGAAATCAATCTAACAAATTAAGGGCATGATGCTGGTGCCCACCAGTACATGCCGGCACACAAAGGGTGTGGGGCTGATTCTCAGCATAACCAGCCATGCACGATGACGTCATCAACCACGGTCGATATATTAATAAAAAACAAAAATAGTTGCCATTTAAGAGGTTTTTCTTTCTTTTCAGATATAACAATGAGCCATTTTATATGGAAACAAGTTTTGCTTAAACAATGAATGCTAAAACACATGTGAAATTAAATGTCAAATAAAAGGCAAATATATGCCATTCATTTCTGAACCTCTTGGGCGTTATGCAAGTGGCATGCTTTTTTTTTTTTAAAAACAAGCTTGCCACGGGCATTCAATCTGACGCAATTCTGTGCCCTCCCTCCTCCCCCTTCACATCCCCGGTGTCATCTGTGACGACGGGGATGTGCTGGAAAAAAGCAACGCTGCCTTTTTTAAAAGGATACCGGCCCCACCTCTACGGCATCATCAATAACATCATTGAGGCAGACCCAGAAAGATTGGTGGGTCAGTCGATACAGAGAAACGCCATGGGCTTTCAATGGACAGGCGAGTATGTCTGAACTAGTAAACAAATTCAGATTAAATTAGATTTAAAAATCAATCTCACAGGCAAAATATAGTTACACCGTGGGCTAGATTTTGCCCCCGGGCTAGAGTTTGATGCCCCTGTTGTAAAGGAACATTTTTAAATACCAGTACATGACACCATCTGGCACCAAGGCCCTTTGAGTTCTATAATGAACAAAGCAGCACTTTCTATAACCCTAGAAAATCCAAGCAGCCAATACAGTGGCAGCTTCCTTAATGTACAATGTGATAACCATGTTCCAATATCCTCCTAACTTAATGTGACTAAGACATGGAAAATATTATTCTAGATAAATATACGGTCTGTATAACATATCTGCTGTAAAAGTTCATTGCAGTCTTGCAAAAACAGTGTTTGTGTCTGTGGATGATTTACCTGATGTGCCTGGGCTGGAAAGCTTAGGTGTTAGTGAAACACTAGGCTGGTGCCATTTGGCAGACAAAAGAATATTCTTTATTATTAATGGCTGGAGCAGCCTCTGTGTAATCAAAGGGCACTGATGCAGTGATATACATCCACTGACAAAGCAGCAGCTCTACAACTCCCTGCTAAGCATCTGAGCAGCTGACAGCCAGTAACTCCTAATGCCTTGTATCTGCAAGATGAATGGCCAGGGATAGAGGTGTAGAGTGCATAGGACTTAGGGCGCTGTTGCTACATACAGCACAAATAATATTTTTAATATACCTCAGATTCAGTTCATTTATTGCCCAGTGTTTTGTTCTCAGCAGTTTTGGATATATGTTTATTTCTATTTCCATATATCAACTTTGAAAAAAGAATTTGAAGTCATAAATAAAGGTTATAGCCTATCTTCAAAAAAGCAGAGTGAACTGGCGCTAATAAAAATTCATGTCTTGGATTGATGTGGCTTTAACTATAAATGGAGAATGAACAAGCTTCCTGCTTTACCTTGTAGAAAAAAAAATCTCCATAAAATGGAGAGTAAACCAACCAGAATTAAATATAATACATTTAAAGGATATGGATTTACATATTGGATCCATTGGTTCCTATCATTTCTTCTTATCCCTAGTGTTGAGCTTGAATATTCGAAATTCGAATATATAAATATATTTGCTATTCTGCATTTTGCAAATGTTGTGCCAGATATTTGCAATTTAGAATATTCTGATTCAACTTGGTTTGTGTACATTGCAAATGGCGATGCGCCATTACACACAATGTCAAGGTCAGCTAAGTTCAAACAAGGTATCTAAGATGTATGCTGGTTCGCGAATCTTCAAGAAACATCGCGAATATCTATGCGCGATGTAAGGCCATAGAATACAGTCGAATCGAATACAGTCAATTGGAATTACAGTCAAATTCGTATATGCCTTTATATATTGGTGAAATTACACAAACTCGAATATACCATATGCCGCTCAACACTGTTAACCAATGTTTTCACATGGGATAAAAAAAAGGACAATTGTGTAGTTTAAGGCTTTTTAAAATTTCTCTTCATTTCATTACAAATGGTCAAAAAATGCAGATACTGGAAATCAAGCACCAATCCATCATGCTATTTGGCACCAGTCCAACGTTGTTGAGTAAATACAAATGAAGGAATACCCAACACATTTTGGGGTCACAGAAGTCCCCACTCCTCTGCAGCAGAAATTATGCCTTATAAATAATAGTATGGTGGGGGGGGGGGGGTACCTTCAATCTGTCCTATTATCTGCACCAGATGTGGAGATGGTAGGTCCACATCTGGTGTAGATAATAGGGCAGATTGGAGGTAAAAAAAAAAACTTACCTGGGTAAAATGTAAAATTCCAGTGACGTTGCACCGCAGTGGGCTCTGAGCGCAAGGGGGCGTTGGATAGCAGGAGTGTGGGGCCCAGGCCTGTGGCTACTGGAGCAGTGGCAACAAGGGCCACACAAGGAGTGTGGGACCCAGGCCTGTGGCTGCTGGAGCAGGGGATACAGGGGGGCTCACATGGAGTGTGGGGCCCTGACCTGTTGCAGCTGGGAGCCAAGGGCAATGCTTTATGTTGAACATTTTGGAAGCCAGGAGCTAGGCTTGGTATTTTTGATTTTCTATAGTATAGCAGGATGAACCCTAACCAAAGGTTATAGATACCTAAGACTTACTAAACAAATGGCATTGCGGGCACAAAGAATCAGCATACATTCCATCTAATTGTGGTTATAAAAAGTCTTTATTGACACTGGACCAAAAAAACAATTAATGTGTGTATATAAAGCTAAAATTGCATTTTTATATAAAATTCAACACAGAAGGTATAGATAGATAAATAGATCCAGCATGTGGTAGGCCTATATATGGGTAACCACCCTGGGACTATTTTCACAGTAAGCAGCAGTATATTGAAATAACCATCGAAGCTGGATATCAAGGTAGTATAACACTTTAAGTAGCTCTCCAATCTCCGACACGTTTCGCCCCTTGGGCTTCTTCAGGGAGATATGCATATCTGCATAGATTGCATTTTCTAAAGTCTTTATTTTGATTGCCATTTACCCCTGTGAGGGTGAGTTTTGTTTAGGACTGTTTGCAATAAAAATGGGCAGTGAGCCCTAAAGAAACCAATGTTTGGTGGATTACTGTTTTGAGAGCACCCCATTTGCAGCTGAAGCCCCACATAGGATTGAATCTCACCTTTAAAGTATAGCATGGAGACAACCCCGGCACCACCTTTAGATGCCACAGAGCAGTAACTGGAGATTGTCGCAAAAATTCTACTGGTTTATATGCAAAGCCCCAGAACATGGTATTATCACCAAATTTATTGGAGATGTAGAAAAGAATTGTGGCAACATTACAAAAAAAAAGTATTGCATCAGCACATGTCGTTTTTTACTTACATTTTTTTATATTTGATTTTAGCAACGATACCTTATTTAAGGGCTTTAACTTACAAAGTCATATTGTCGAAGGTAAAAAAAGAAAAGAAATTCAACCATCTCCAACCATCCAATAAGTCAATATGCTGCTTTATATACCATATTTTCCGGTGTATAAAACGATTTTTGAACACAGGAAAATGTGTTGGGTTGTCTTATGTCGTGTGCTGATGTCGGGGGGGGGGGGCACTCCCATCCCTGGACGATCATCTAGGGGAGCCCATAGGTCTGCTACCCGGATTCATGCTCACCCCACTGCACGCTGGCTGACAAGAAGCCAGAGGGAGAGACCTGCAGAATCCTCCTTACCCCCTCCTTCTCCTTCACAATGTGTGTGAAAGTAGCAATGTGCTGCTACTCATGGCAAGTGCTCACTAGTGACATCGTGGCTGAAATTAGTATTGCAGGGAGATTGAGATTAAAGATAGAACACCTTAAATATGCCAACATTCTTTTAGTTTTTGTTAAATGTATACAATTTATGTCCCATGGATAACCGCAGGGAAATATTTATAACTCTGAAAGGTTGCAGTTAGGGGTGTCAAATTGTGAATGTAAATTACTAATCCAAAAAAAGATTGGATTTTTGAGAGTGTTGGAGATCTAGGGGTTGAAAGTCAGAGTAGACATAAAAAATGTTAATTTGATGTGCGTTGTAAAAGGGGTAGTCTTATACTGCGAGAATATCTTAAACTCTATATTTTAACTGGAAAAGTTGGGGGTCGTCTTATACGCCCTGTCGTGTTATATCCGGGAAAATACAGTATATGTTATTGGTAAACAGACACAGATAATTGAAACAACATTGCTCCTATTTCAATGCACGTTTTATATATTAAAATAAATTATGTTGTGATCATTGATAATTGTGATAATTAGATGTTGGCTTTCTGGTTGAATATCCTATAATTGTAAATATTAGTATACTTGTCTTTAGCACACTATTAATAATATGTATTTGTAAATCCCTAATATACACTCAGATGTTGGAGAGAGCCAACTTAGTAATAGCATTGGCTCCACCTTTTTTAACACCAATCAGACCAGCAAAAACAAACAAATATCTAAAAAAAATCTGTTCATAATCATGTTAGGTTTGTAAACTTTTTAATTGCAGTACAAATACATGGTATGAGCATCTGCAAACATGTAAGCGGTACACGATGGCAAATAGGCCACCCCGATTCAGTAGAGATTTGTCACACATTAATAACCAGACTTTTTCTTGAACTGTCAAAACGTATCTCCCCAAAGAAACCTCACATACTGCTGTCCCTTCTTAGAGGGCTCCCTTCATTAGCATATAGCCTAGATAGAAAACAAACAGAGGAAGCAGATTCTTATTACTGGGAGTGATATATCACATAGTGTCTCCCGCTCATCAGCCTCGCATCCCCCCTCTCCAGCACTGCCTGCTATGAAGATACTCTCCTACAAGCACAGGTGTATTCATCAACCTCCCAGCCACACCATACATCACAATTATTTCGCTGTACCAATCTGTACACATTAACATATATATAATGGCCCGATGATATTTAGAATCATCTGGCATTCTATAAATACATTGGTCAAAGTCTTTTTAATTTCAAGTTTCCTGGATTCTAACCGGATTTAACGCCTAGGCCGGTAACATATCGCCCACCTTAGAATAACATTTCATTTTATGAAATGAAATTTCTTTAGTGATTTCAAGTCTCAAATAGAGGGCATTAAACATGTTTTTATTGCATTGGTTCTGTAATAAGTCCAACAAATATTGTAGCAAATTTATTCAGAAAAGTATTAAAGCAGACCTAACAGCTCTGTAACTACAGAGGAAAAGAAAAACATCTTGCCTGGTGAAAAATTCACCCCTCCAGTGACAGGGCGCAAGGGGACTTGGAAAGGTAAACGTCAGCAGTCTTCCTTGCCAAGTCTCCTTTTGCCTGGCAGCCAGACAGATCAGAATCTGGTGACGCTGGAGGGGAGGAGTGGTGGAGCGACACCGCAGAAGTCTTGCTCCTCAATCTTATATGGTGGAGGACAGGACACTCCAGACAGTATATGTTTTTACCGTTTTCTCCAGATCAAGGCTACATGTAGGTCAGTTTTTTCTAAAGCCTGCCATACACCCACCGAGTGGGTGCCGACAGACGAGCTCCGATGAGCTCTGGAATGCAGCGTGATGACGTCATCACGATGCATTCCCGGGTTGACTGCATCGGCGGGCACCCTTTGTCTGGCTGTTACCTTAAATTAAGACGCCAGTCTTCATTGAAAGTAACGGCATCGGCTGGCATTGGCCAGAGAACATCGGACATGTCCGTTCTCTGGCCGGCCGAGCTGTGGGGCGACAGGGATCTGTCACCCCATGTGGGCACACACCGATTGGCGGGCGATTCTGCCGCCGTCCGATGGCGCGAGCCCGCACGCCCGTCGGTCAGCGGCAAAATCGTCCGCTAATTGGTGTGTGTATGGCAGGCTTTAGTTTGCATCCATTTTAAATTCGATATTTTGACGTGGTAGCTACAAAGCTTACCTTTGAACTCTCTTCACAAGAAAAAAACAGAACTCTCAGGCAGGCAGAAAATGACTGGGACAGAAAGAATATGGAATCATCAGCAAAATTGCTGGAGATGTAGAGAGATGGTTGTGGGATCACTAAAAAAAATATTGTTCTAACACATATTTAGAAATGTTCAAAACATAGGTTTTGCATAAATTAAGTTCAAAGTAAGTGGAAATTTCCACTTGAAAAATGATGTGTTTGACTTTGAACCTAATTCATGCAAAAATTATCCTTTGTTCAGGGGCTTTGACTTTTACCTCACAAAGTCAGCTTGTGAAAATTAAAAAACAAAATGACAATTTTTAAATGTTAACCCCATACACCTTTAGATTACTCCATACAATTTCCTTTAGATCTACCAACAACTATGTGGTGCTGGGTCCTTCCTCCCAAGAAAAGTTGTTTGTACAGAAATTGTATGGTAAGATTGCAAGGTGTATGGGGGAGTTTTGGATATGTCCAAAATTGGTGCTAGTGGCTGGTACAGACAGTAACATATTGGTTTTGGATCAGTTACAGGAGGCATTGTCTTTTCTATAGTAAATGTGTACCCTCAATGGTTTGAATGTTTAAATGTCAATGTGATATTTTTTTCAATGAAGATATTGGCAGATCAAGTTTTTTGAGGGGGTTTCCTATGTATTAGCCCTGACCAATGTGATGCCTGTGATAAGTGTAGGAGGGACCAGACTGCAAACTTCTATAGAAAACCACAGGTTTTTCTGCCACTCTGTACACGCCATGTAATGTACTGCTCGGCTCGAAGTAGTTCCTGTAAATGGTCAGTCCATATTTTACAAATTTTCATACTTCAAAGATCCCATTACTAGTGTTGAGCGGCATATGGTATATTCGAATTTGCGTAACTTCGCGAATATATTAAGAAACATTCGAAATGTTTTAAATTAGATTAGACTATTCTATTACATCATTACATATTATTACTCCTTAAATCACGTGGCTGTTATTCATAAAGATTGTGAACCAACTTTACAGCTTCTCTTCTTCATACTGTGATCTTAGCCAGTAGGAGCACTATATTGCATGTATCCATTCGCAATGCACACAAATATGCTCGATGTATGCCAGTGAACAATTTTGAAGCATAATTGCGAATATCCAAGCGCACATTAGCGAAATATTGCGAATTCTCGAATGGTGGATATTCATTGATGATGTTAGAATTTCAAATATTCTTGCTCAACACTACCCATTACATATGTGGAGGTTTATTCGCTTTTCTTCCAGTTGTAAATAGCGCCCCTTCTGTGTCATCTTCTGTGACTATAAACTCCAAGATAAGCTTACAATGGGGACTAGTTATGTATATATATATAGGTGATCATATCTACTTTTTATTGTCCCTTTGAAAGGTTGAGTACATTTAGTTAAGCTGAGGTCATCCATGTCATTGTTCATCCTCTGCAATATCACTTCAATACCCTTTTTATGGCTGAAACTGAACTTCAGGTCTTCATAATGCTTCCTGCAGGGGCAGGGCTCAACGATGCCTTTGTGATTACTATTACTACCATTCTTGCCCTGGAAGCTTAAAGTGTAAATAATGGAGGAGAAGAACACTGTCCGCAAGTACAGAAATAACCTGTTAAAATGCAGTGTCCTAATTACTTACTACAAACCTAAAAAAAGAACCATTATGTTATTGTGTACACTTCTAGACCCATCAAGCCACCATACCATGACCATATGATAAGATCAACCAAGAAGGACATACTTGAAGTTCAGCCTGGCTGTTTGGCCTGGACTTCTAAACTGAATTATATTACCGCTATATCATATAATTCTGACAAGGAATATATACTTCCTTACAGTTAATATTTATTTTTGACAATATAGCAAAAGAAGAGTGTTGTACCGTGTAAGCCATCAATAAATATAGAGAGTTTGGAGTTCAAGTGATACCATTTATTGGCTAACTGAAGTCATTAGAGAAGCCCTGGAACGAATTTTTGACTATATGACATATAACCACATAAATGTATCGATAACTACTTTAGTCCTTAGAAACTGCACTTTTTGAACCTAAACTTGGTCCTTGTTTAGAACGTATCTAGATGTATGATTACACTCTTTTGAAGAGCGAAACATGTCAGAGAGGGGTCTGACTGGCTTCTGGGGGTGATGGGATCCTGTTTTTCATGCTACATACTTTCTTTTATGGTTTGAACAATAAAAACGGGATGTGACTCAGCAACAGTGTATCTGTGATTGCGGCTCCTTCTGGGATTTTCATTTGGTACATTGTGGCTATTGAGGGCTGAGATTGACCTCTATTCAGGACTGCACCCGATTGTTGCTATACCTAAGCCTATCCCACATACACGGCATGTATCTTTCCCTCTTGAAAGTGGAGTGCAGACGTTTTTCTCTTACATCTAGATGTATATCACATGTGTGTGGCCATCAGTGTGAAAGGTACATGGAAGTCAATGTGCTCTTATTAATACCTTTTATTTGAACAATTGGTGAATGGTCCACGACCTTAACCTTCTGGGTGTTCAGCCCAAGTTAACTCGGGCTAAATAAAGTTGCTGAAATGGATCAGCCCGAATTAACTCGGCTGCTCTTCTTACTGGTGTCCCACGCTGTCTGATCTTCAGATCCCACATTAAAAAAACACATGAAAAAAAACATGTATTTGCTTATTATGAGTTTTCTTACATGTTGGATTTGATTGGATTGATTTTTCTGTATACAATCAAGTTCAAAATAAAGGACAAGGCATACAAAGTAAAGACATCCACTGCGTCTTTATCCCTGCGGTGGGCGTATGTCCGCAGCGGGGAAAAAGACGCAGAGAGGACACTTCTGATTCTAATGAATGGCACGGTGTCTACTCTGTGCTATTTGAGTGGCGCGTCCACGGTAATGATATGAAGCTGTGAAATGCAGCGTCATCATTAGTGTTGAGCTCGAATATTCGATTTTCGAATATTTAGCTCGAATATCGCTATTTCACCATTTCGCGAATATTCGCGAATATATCATCGGATATCCGACGCGATCGCGAAAAATTGCGCTTGTATAATCGTGATCCACTGCAATGAATGGGATCGCGATTATATAATCGCAATGCGATTTTTTAAAACGGAAATTACCGATATTCTCCCAGTCGAATATCCGAGCTCCATTGACTTGCATGCATTGCGCATATTTGGTCGCATTGCGCTTTCTCGGATAATCGCAATTTCGGATTTCGCCATTCTCCATTGACTTGCATGCATTGCGCATATTGGGTCGCAATTGCGATTGTTAGATCGCAATTCATGTCATAAGTGCGGATATTCGAGATTACGAATATGGAATCGAATATTATGGCGGATATTCGCGAAATTACGCGAATTCGAATATTGCCTAGTCGCTCATCACTAGTCATCATTGCAGCGACGCACATTGCCGCCAGAGACACCAAGTCGCAGAAAAACAGCGCTCTTGTTGCATGTATGAATGAAGAACGGGCGCAGTTTTTCTGCATTTTGGCTCAGCTAAATCAATAGGGTGCACTCCCCCCGATGCGGCAGGAGCGAGCCCTAAGCCACGGGCAAGCTGTAGGTAATCCACCGGCAAATGTGCCAGCACGCGACATTGTTCCCGGCGCGGTGTATCAGACCGCCTGTCAGTCTTGGTTGATTTAAAAAATGAATTCTAGTTTGGGCAGATTTTTGTGTTTTCTATTAAATTTGATCATTAAATGTAATTTTTTCAAAATATTTAAGCCTTTGAAATTTTATATATTCAAGATGTCTACTAGACCTGTTTTTGGACAGATTTTAGTCAGTTACAGGCCTACAACACATCTTTTTCAATGATAAACAGCGTAACGCTTTTGGTACAGAAATATGGACCTCGGCGAACCGCTCAGGAGGTTAACCAAGAGATGAGATGTAAATGTGTATATGTTATACAGACACCATTGATGTATGATATGGCAAGGTCTTGAGAAAGCCTAGATAAGGTGAAACCCGTCAACCGGCTGCTGTATACAACTATGTACATTCAGTGGGGGGGTGACAATAGTGCCATTTGCTAGCTACAGTATGTGTTATTAGGTGAATGGTGCTTTTTTGTGCATATCCTTTTTTTTGTATTTTAAATAATTGTATGAACTTATTGTGTAATGAAAAAAAGTTTTTAAAGAATTTAGTACTTTTGGTTATTTGTGGTATCACAAATACCCCAGTAAATGTGGCCCATAGAGATGCATTGTTTTGTTCTTTTAATTAAAACATATTTTAAAACCTTCTATGTCCCTGTTTAAATACCCTAACCTCACATTTATCAATATTTAACCTCATTTGTAGCTGGATGATACCAATCATCTTACCCAGATCAGCTTGTACGATTGGAACTGTCTTGTAAAATCTTTATAAAACTGCATAGCTTTCTGCCATCTTCATACATTTAATCCTGAACTATGTTTAATTTATAAATAGGTTACAGAAACAAGTCTTGCAACATAGAACCTTTGGGGTACTATACTGACAACCTCACACAATTCCCACTATGAATTATTAATCACTGCTCCCTAAGTACAAACTTTAAACCACTTTTCTATCCATTTACAGATTTAATTTTCGAAGTCTATAGATCTTAATTTACAC
The DNA here is from genome assembly GCA_036250615.1 of Ptychadena robeensis. NCBI lineage: Eukaryota > Metazoa > Chordata > Amphibia > Anura > Ptychadenidae > Ptychadena > Ptychadena robeensis. Next base: position 11,980,949 of record CM070039.1, read on the forward strand.
ATTAGCCATCTGCTCAGAAATACTCACTCCAGTCACTAAATTATGCTTGCTTGCTTACAAAATGTAAGCAGATCTGTCACAACTTTTACATTCTGGGTGTGCTGACTTTTAGTCATATCATTATTTTTTAGAGGATACACTGTTGACAGTGCCAAAAATATCTACTCAACAATAAATATATGATAAAGGCCTGGAATTATCAATGAGATCTTATCATCATTAGGAATGATGAACAAAGGTTCAACAAAGTCTCCAGGTTCCTGCTCCATGATCCTAGGCGACTTTCCACAAACCTATCAACCAGGGCCTGTACAGGGAGTGCAGAATTATTAGCCAAATGAGTATTTTGACCACATCATCCTCTTTATGC
>CM070039.1:11981418-12006560 GCA_036250615.1 Ptychadena robeensis
AATAATAAAATTATTCCTCAAAAATACCACTTGCCTAATAATTCTGCTCTCCCTGTATATGGGACTTTCATCTTTGGACTCTCATTTACTAAAGGTCCCCACGTACGTAACAAATGGCGTCCACGGATCGCGGGTGCCCACATGGGTCGCCCAAAGAACAGACATGTCCGTAAATCTCTGGCCGATGCCATTAGCTTGAATGGGGGCCCGCCGATACTCCGAGGGATGGAAAGCAGGATGATGACATCATCACGTTGCTCTCCACAGCTCATCTGTCGGTTCCCACTCACTACGTGTGCGGGGACCTTTACTTTACTTTGTAAACCTGATCATACTTAAGCATCCAAAAATACAAATACTCCTTAGTGAGTGTTGAGTGCCCATGACCCTGTCTGTTCCCAGTTCACTGGTAGCTTTTTCTTTGGCCACATTAGTTATATTCTAACCGCTGCATACTAAGAACATCCCTCAAGATCTGTTGTTTTGGAGATGTTATGGACCATCATCTAGTTCAAGGGTGTTCAAGGGCTGCTTCTCTGCTTTTTGGCTAAGATCAAGTGTAGTATCTGTTCTTATCAGTCTGGCCGGAACATTATGCTATTGTCGGTGAAAATAGCATAGTTAGTACGATAAGTTCAGTTAAATCTGGAATGGCTAAAGCCAAGTACGGACCTGATAAGGTGGTGCTGCCTTTGTCTGGTCAGGGGTTATAAAGTGCCCTCGGTGTCAGACATAGGGGTGCTTTTTTAGTATTGCTCTGTGCTTGCGGAGCACCATTCACTAAGAATGCACTTAATGTTTTCGGGCACCACAGCACAGGCTCCTTGGACCAAGTAAGTTACCCCTTTTCGGGAAACGAGCCACTAGCTCCTTTAGGAGTGGGGCAAACGAAGACACCCATGCTTTTTTGCGTGCCACCTTTTTAGCACTGGGTGTTAAAGGTACATGAATAGTTTGTGCTCTGCACAAACCAAAGGCACTTCTATAAAAAATAATCTTGTAGTGAAAGTCTTTATATCTTATATCTATAACTTTATATCACTCCATACAATTTCCTTTCCGTCTGACAACATCTATGAAGTATAGTGGCCTCCCTAATAGAATGCATAGTTATTGGAAGGTATACATCACTGCTATGTAGTGCCGGGTCCTTCATGATAGAATACATAGTGATTGGAAGGTTTAGAAAGGTCCTCATATTACATGGTTTTGGTAGAACAAATGTTGGTTGTACAGAAATTGTATGGTAAGATTGTAAGGTGTATGGGGGCATTTACCTTTGTTCCATTATGCTACATGTTCCACCTGTGTAAGATCCATCAACTTGTGCAATTGAAATATGGACTGTCAACCTATACCCAAAAATCAGATACATGTACAATCCACTAAATATTTTTTTTTCCATTTTATACTCAATCTCAATTATAAAATTCAGTTCAAAAGGAATCAGTTTTCAAATTATTAACTAAAATGATGAATCTCTGAAATGTATGGCCACTGTAAGCCACTCCCAATCATGATCTGAATCATTGACTTCATCAATACAATGCAAGGCCATTAAAGGGTTTGGTAAGTATTGTATTTCTCATGTTCTAGTTGGCACATTTTGTTTAAATTCCTGCAATTTAGCCTTAGGAGTCAGCAGGCTCTTTACAGTATAAGAATCCCTAGAAATTTCTAATTTTCCTCTTTTGTTTTGTACAGGTAAATTCAGCTCTTCTGTTTCCATTATCACAATTCAGCTGTGAAATTTACTAATACATTTTACTTATAAAAAAAATGCCTTGGTTGCTGGTTCGGGGGGTGAGGTTGGTGGCCAATGGGGGGGGGGTGTTGCCCAGTTTGAAGGGTGGGGATTAGCCTTTAGATGTGTGGCTAGTCAGTGTGGGATGTCCAAGGGAATTGAGGCCAACGCTTCTGTTATATTCCTTTATATTTCCTTGCGTCTTGAATAATACTGTAAGGTCGTTTTCTGCTCACATGGGCTATGCTTTTCTTTATTACTGTTTATTGCTGTTTGTATTTTTTTTTAAATTTTATAAAAATTTATATGCAAAAAAAAATAAAAAAGCCCTGCCTATTGCCTGTATAGCATAGCAGGTTTGATATTGGCAATGGTATATGGCATAGTATATGTATGTTAGTTAGCAAACATTTGGCCAAATGACAATGGCATAGTGTATGTGTATTAGATAGCACTCTGGTTTCCCCCTTTTTGTCTGCCTATGGCTACATTCATCCAATAGTGATAGTGTTGATTAAAAATGCAGGACAAGGAAGTGTATTTTTGCATGCACAACAAATACATATACAACACATACATAAAAAGCAGTGATAATAAACACCATGAGAAGGTTTTATAGCCAAAAGCATGAAATAAAATTGGTTATTTCAGTATAATGAGCGCAGCTTGTTGGGAGGGTCTCCATCGGAGCAGACCTGCTTGCCATTTGCTTACATTTAGAAAATAGAGGAGCCTTTCAGCAAATCAATAGGCCAGACATGTTCACACACATGCTCCCTGCTACAGGGAGGAAGTCAGCGCAGCTCCGTGTCCTCTTGCTGAACTTTCCGAAGGATGGAAAGATCACCATCGGTGTCAAAGGTTAGAATTTATGCCAGCAAGTGGTAACAAACAGAAATCTAATTTAGCCATGGAGTGAAAGACGAGGACCTTCTTGTAATTAATTCCTACGCTGCCACAAGGGCTAGGAGCACACAGTGCAATGTGTTGTAGACCACTTTGTCAGTCTTGGTGTTAAATTATTGAAATGTGGTTGCCACCATTATTATGTCACTCGATGGATAAAATGTTCCCAACACACATCTGCTGCTTTTTTTGTGTGTGTCCCCGTATACAACAGGACATCTCATACCCCACACATATACCAGGGATGATCTCGTATAAATGCGCATGTTAACTCTGATATCCAAACTGTAAAAGTTAAAATTAAAATTATTTTGTCAGATGGCAAAAAATTGCTGTTTAAATCAATGAAATGTTTAAAATTGGTAGCATTGTATGATATCACAATGATGATAAATGTGTGGCTGTATAAAAATAACAAGAAGTCAGCACTTACTAGAGATCCAGTATAATTTATATGACCTTGCTCGAATGTGAAAACTGAACTTGCCAGTGAAGGTAAGCCAGCAGGGGTGGCAGTGCAGTAGTCATGCATCGGCGGCTTGACCTGCATGGGTTACAGATTTATCAAGTGGGGAGACACAATCTCCAGTGGGCGACTTCTGTGCACAAAGCACGTGCCTTTCTAATTTATCAGTTCTATATGCTGTATATATAGATATAAAAATATCTAGTGCTCTATATAATACACATACAGTCGGAGGGTGAGTGGACTATTCCCATATTAATTCATTCATCCTTACCATCTATTACAAATGAATAATAGGAACCTCATTATTATTCACAGCAGCTTAATGTGGACACACATTGGACAGTTTTGTCACATGGTAGTTGGACCCTCAAGTAAAAAAAAATATATATTCCGGTCTATATACAAACGTATTATTTTCCCTGGTTTGGGTTTGCCAGTATTTTAATAAGGCAATATTATTATTAATATTTATACCCTTCTATAAATTATACATAATATTGAAATACAGTATAACATTGATTTGAAAGTATTGTGTATTGATACCAGAATTCCTTGTTTTTTACCCTTTAGTAGTGTTGAGCTCGAATATTCAAATTGCAAATATATTCGGTGAATATTGGCTATTCGAGAATTCGTAATTTCGAACATTGGCAATGTTCTGCATTGTGATGCTTATGGCCATGGATTGCGAATAAAGATTTGCAATGCGAAAATAAATAGCACATGTAACCGTTCATTTTGAAGGTAGAATTATTATTCCTATTATTAATAATTACTGTATTTTCTGGTGTATAAGACTTTTAAACCCAGGAAAATCTTCTTGAAAATTTGGGGGTCGTCTTATACGCAGAGTGAAACTTCAGAGGCAAAGGAGTCTGCCTGTCAGACATCGGAAGCACCCCCTTTATCCCCCCTCTCTATCTCCTAGATGTGTAAGATGAAGCCGACATACTCACTAAAGGCTGTGGCTCCAGTGGCTGAAACTGGTATTGCAGCTCAAACACATTAAAACACCTTCACTGTATCATGTGACCTGATATCAGTTATAATTTCTTTGAATTAAATGTATACAATTACTGTCACTTGGATAACCGCAGGTAAACATTAATATGAGAGGTTGCAGTTACAAGTGTGACATTAGGAATGTTAATTACTAAAAAAATAGGACTTTTAAGGTTGTTGGAGATGTGGGAATTAAAAGTCAGAGTAGACATTTGTAAGGCCATGTGTCCACCGCGGTTTCCGCTGGACAAAAAAATGACACACGCCGGCACATTTGTGGGGGGATTTCCCGTGACTTGTAAACAGTTTGCCCGTGTCATAAGCATTTAAATTAACATATTTAAAGCAAATCTGATGTTTTTTTAATTTTTATTTGGTGTCTGTAGAAAGAGAGGTAGTCTTATACAGCGAATATACCCCAAACTCTATTCTTTAACTGGAAAAGTTGGGGGTCGTCTTATACACCCAGTCGTCTTATACGCCGGAAAATACGGTAGTAGAATTATGCCTTTTTAGCTTCCTAACTTTTTTATAAAGCCAACAAACTGTTAAATTAAGGTAACACAGAATTTCTCCTGATGAAGCCTAGCGGCGAACGCGTCAAGAAGATGTTACCCCAGTTTGTTTGTACCCATATGGTCTTCACAATTGCCCATTATGTGGTTGAACTGTCATGTAAACTGTCTGTGATGTAATACACCTGTTAAAATGTATATCTACTGTTGTGATTTTTGTCTATGGTATGACTATCAGAGAAACCGCCTGTAATCTTTACTTAATAAAGTATGTATGTACTTAACATGTATAACTCTTGTGCCGTTAAAGTCCCTTTTCGGAGCCCCTAGTCTCCACTTGGGGAAAATGCGGGTCCCCGTGTTTTTCACATGTGGACCTCACCATCCCCGAACTTTTTCCAAATATTTATTATATGGGATGAGGCACCAACCTACTCCAATAAGGGTACTAGATAAATTTTCTGTAACAAACTGTTAAATTAATTTACTTTATGACTCAAGCCCCCTACTCATGTTTAGATGTTCTGCTGATCTCTGCTGAGAATCGACCGGGCACCCTTTGTGTGCCATCACTTACTTTGGATGGGGACACTGTTCTCCATCCAAAGTAATTTAAACGATCTAAGAATTACAGACATGTCAATAATGGCTTAGATCGATTTTGCAGCCGATTTCAGGCTGATATAAAATTTTGACATCACTACTTACTGCCAGTCCTGCTGAGAACTGTCCAGGCACTCTTTGTGTGCCAGTCATAAAAACGATCTAAGAATTACGGACATGCCCATAATGGCTTAGAACGACTTAATGACCAATTTCTGGCTGAATTAAAACTTTAAGCTTTTGATTTGCACCGGATTTCGCTGCAGATTGACCGCCGTGAGCACACACGCAAATCTAAGTGTGTATGGGTGGCTTAAAGTATCTTTCTAAGTAAAGCATTAAGGTGGGTTTACACGTCAAGTTTTTTTCGGCCGACAGATGGACGATGAACGATTTTTTGGTTCGTTGTACAAAAATCTGAAACGGCCATTTGCTCCGATGGATTTTTTTTTCAGATATCTGACAAAAAATCGTCCACAAGATGATCGGACATGTTGGTAAACTTTCATCTGTTGTTTATTTTTCGTGTAAAAAACAAACGTCCTTATTTCACTCGATATTTTTTCCTATCACTTCCTAAAAAAAAAAATCTGAAAGATTTTTCATTCGTGTTTCCAACGATTATTTTCATTCAATATTTGCGTCGGTTGCACAAAAATCTAAAAAAAATCGAATTACCTTCAATAAATGGACGAACGAAATCCGATAAAAAAATCTAAAAAAAAATCGAATCTGAAGTTGAACGAAACAAAAATCTTGACGTGTAAACCCACCTTTAGTGATTGTATAGCCTTCTGTGGATAAAATGGTCATAAATATATCAAATATCACTATGATGGGTAAAGGTTCCTTTAGGTTATCAGTTTCAAGGGTTGTTAGGCAGGATTAGCCAGGGGATTCTGTGTTACACATATTTATATATACTGTGAGTTATTTATATATTGCTGAAATTTTTCAGATGATTTAGGCAAAGTGTGTCTGACACATTTCAAAAACCATGGTCTCTTTCTCGGGGCCCAGAAACTTTGCAGCCATGTAAACTATACATGAGCTCTGTCAGTGAATGTCCATCAGGCCAGCTGGGTAAAAGAGTGACACTTTCCATGATCCTTCACCATTAGTCTATTATAGGATATGCCTTTTTTCGTTGTAATGGAAGCTATCCCACTCTTGTATTGTGTGTGTAATTTACTAGTGAGCTTTGAAAGTTACATTACTCATACTGATGAAAAACCCCAAATTTATCACCACAACAGAAGGCACGGAAAAAAAACACCCTTTTAGGTGACAATATACTACTGGGGAAGTTCCCCCAATTTTTGATGACTTCTTGTTGTGTCTGCGTCACAAACAGTGAAATTGCCCTTGACACTTACATGACACAGACAGCAGGGTTTTAAGTTATCCAAAACCAGAAAAAGCTTGTCAATGCTCTTTAGCATTGAGTGCTAATTCATTATTATTAATATCACTGATGATAACCTAATGTCTACAGCATTAAATAGACAAGAACTACTAAATGACAAAACATGTAACTTATACTCAAAGGTGGATGTTTCACTGAAGCTCTCCTACCAACTTAATTGAAGTTCCGTCATTGAAAACTATTATAGTCAGTCAGCATTGCTTTTATAACAGAGAAATTTATGGTGCGTGAAAACTGTCAACACAAAATGTTCAGCCTCTATAACAGGCTGCAATGTCACTTGACTACACAGTGATGAGTGGATAAGTAGCAGTGGTCTTCTCAGAACAATGAGTAACATGAGAAGTCAAGGCAAAGGGACAGAATGGAAGCAACATTTGTTAATTAAAGTAAACAAGTTCATTGTACAAGGTGGCCTTCCTTTGTAGGTGTTATGTTTTATCAGGTAAAATTAAATGTATTATTTCATTTCTACAAATTGTGGCATGGAACAACTTCTTCATTATGTGTACCCGTATTTGTTACGTAGTCAGAAAGAAGTGCCTACTCTAGCCAGACGGCCATTGTTCTCTAATGCCAGTAAAGGTCCCCACACACTTAACGAGTGGGGACCGACACATGAGCTGTGGAGAGCAGAGTGATGAAGTCATCATGTTGCTCTTATATAGCGCCAACATATTATGCAGCACTGTACAATACATTAGAGTGGAGATACAACACAATATAGTACACACAGGAACAGGTTATGACACAGGAGAAGTGGAGGACCCGGCCCGGACGGGCTTACAGTCTAAAAGGTTGGGGAACAAAGTATACAATAGGTGGGGGGATGGGCATGGTTGTGATGTTAGAAGTGAGAAGATGGGTAGGCGAGACTGAAGAGGTTAGACAAATTTTAACACATTTATTTAGGAATTAATTGCAATCCCCTGAGTAAGGTAACTTCACCAACATTGAAAAGTATTGTTATAGCACATGTAGTTTTTGCATAATATGTTTGTAAAAATCTAGTTGAAATTTTGACTTCAAAGTCAGGTAATCAGAATCAAAAATTTTCAACCATCTACAATCCAATCTTATTGCAAACACAACTATACAATGCCACATGCCATAGAGGGGATAATCACCACCCAGCCTTAAAATACATTCATGTACACAATACACCAAGCAGACAATTTTAGTGAATCGTTAATAGATAAATGTTTTTTTTTAATTAAAGAACCTCACTTTTCTAAAGGTGGGTTTACACATGTAGATTTTTCCGTTCGATCAACGAAGAAAGAACGATTTTTTGGTTGATTGAATATAAATTGAATGGCCAATTTGTTTGATAAATACATTTTGTTCGACCTCGAACAAAAAATCGTTCTTCAAACATGTTGGTAAATTTTTATCTGTCCTTGTAATTTCGAATGTATTTTCATTTTATATCGGCAATGAACGAACAAAAAAATCAAATGTTACATTCAATAAATAAACTAACGATATTTGACAACTACATTGTAAAAAATATCGAATTGAATTCGATGAAAAATCTACATGTGTAAACCGACCTTAACAGTTCTACAAGTATCTGATGGGATTGTGAGATCAGTTGAATTGTTAGTGTTCAATGCAAACATAGAGTATATCTACCTTTATTCATTGGGAGACATCATTTCCATTTAAACAATTATATAAATTCTGTATCATGAAATCTACTGCATTGGGTGGCTCAATCAACTGCTTTTCAATTGACAGTCAACATCCAACATGTCAACCAAACTGTAACTAGATGGAACAGAATTACATTTGTATAGCTATCTCTCTATGGAGAATGTATAGAAGGGATGGAATAAGAATAAATTATGATCGAATGCTTTAAGTAATGTAAGTATTTAGGAAACACTAGACTACAACATTTTTGTAACAAAATGGCTTTTAGTTTTTTTTCAGAAAGGCAAAGGATGGATGTCTCATCTCACACAGAGCAGCAGCTGGAAACAGCTACAGGGCACACAGGGCAGCAGGTCATCTGCGTTCGGTCATTTAGCAGCAGCACTGACAATGACTGTGAGAATGAGGCAGGATATCCTGGTTCAATTCCAGACTCTACTTCCATCCGTGACCTCTAGCTTCCTTTATTATAGACACCTACTATTACCAGTGCTCTGAAGGTGGGGAATACTCATGGGGAGTATATGTGCAAAGAAATATAAACATGAATATGTGATGTCAAACATATATTTATTATTGTTTAACATGCCCATAATTTGTTCCATAATTTGTTTTTGTTTATGGAGAGAAACTGTTGGTGAAAGGCTGTTACTTTCTCATTAGAAACACTATGGTGATATGCCCTACCATTTTTTTAGTTCATTTTAAACTGGTCTCTTTAACCTTCTGAGCGTCTAGCCCGAGTTAACTACGCTCTAGGTCTCGCCGGCTTTCTGCGGCGGTCGGGAGCATCGGCATGTATGCCGATGCTTCCGGGTCCGCCCCCGATCGTGTCACCAGTGACGCGAAGGGGGCGGGGGTAGGCGGCGCCATAGACCTCCGTCAAACTGGAGGGGCGTCGCTTTCTTACAGCAGAAGTCCGGCGTCTCCAGTGACGCCGGACTTTTGTTTACATCCTCTAGCTGAGCAGGAAATCGCGCATTATGCTCTGCCGCGATTGCCCATGGCACGGTTATGAAAAAAACGTGCCAAGGGCGAAACACTCAGGAGGTTAACCAGTGGAGCAGTTAGAGGGGATTCCACATCTGTAGGGACCCCCTCCGCTAAGCGCATTGCTTGGCGAGAGGTCCCAACGGAGCACACAGACTTTACCTGCTCGGCGGATGCTATGTTCTCACAGCTCTGAGCCGATGCAGGGCTGAACGTAGTGGAGTACGCTGAACCCCTGCATCGGCAGGTGTCTGAACACAGCATCCGCCGGCCAGCAAAGTGTATGTGATCCGTCGGGATGTGCTTATCGGAGGGGGTCCCGATGGATGTGGAAACCCCCCTAAAAGCATATTCATGTCTGACAGCCTATATACATTCTAAGATTTGAATGAGTAGTTAGGTTCAGGATAGTTAGAATATGTTTTTCAAACAACTGTACTCTTATATAATGTGCAGTAGCAGGTTAACAAACACGGTTAACGAACATATATTAAATAAGCAAAGTGACAAAGAGACAATATTTGAGGGATCCCAACTAGAGATGGTCAAATTTGTTTTTTTAAATACGATGATTTTGACGATTTCGAGTTAATTGCAAAGCCGCTGAGCATGGTATCATCACCAAACTTGCTGGAGATGTAGAGAAGGGTTGGGGGTATACTACAAAAAATTTATGTCTCTAACACAACTAGTTTTTGCACAAATGAAGTTCAAAATCAAGTCAAATTTTTTAAAATTGTTTTTTTAACTTAATTTATGCAAAATGTCCCCACAACCCTTCTCTACATCTCCAGCAATTTTAGTGATGATATCATGTTCAGGGGCTTTGCAATCAGCTCCCAAAGTCAGCAAGTCAAAAAATTTGACTATCTCTTATCCCAACAGATGAACGACTTGTTGGAGGATTGTGATGAGTAAAAGTGATAGGTTAGGGATGCGTTTTTGGCGCTGTGTTGTGGAGAGAATTTTTTCTCCCTACCATTTTTGATGCACCCAATATTTTCTGTATGGGCGGCCCCATACTCGTTTTGCGTTAATGTCAATGCAGGGTTCCACTTAGATTTTTTATAAACTCAACGCAATGCATGCCTAAAGCACCTGTGGAGACACGTCCATTGGTGCGTCAACTGGTGGGATTTTCACACAATGGAGTCCCAGCCTTAAGCTAGCCATACACGTGTCGGATTCCATGGCCAATTGATCACTGATCCGATCGATTCCGGCGATCTCAGCGGGAATCGGAGCTCCGATCAATCGGCCAATTAAGAGTATCCGATCGCTGCATACCACCTTGTCCAATGGATTCCGGGACGATTCCGTGTCCGATTGTCCACCTCACAAATGGCAACTCCCCCTGATGTGTGCAGAATTGGATCAAAAAGACCAACATGTTGGTTCTCTGTCGGATCCGATTCTGAGCCCCTGAACGATCGGACCTGATCGATCGGACAAGGTGGGCTGCACGCGATTCCGGCACGATCGTTTCGTGTGCACACGCCCGGAATCGATCGTGCCGGAATCCGGTGGGAATCGACGGTGGGAATACGTGTATGGGGGCCTTTAGAGTGATTTGCATGAAGTAGGCTTGATAATGTTTCCGACAGTTAGGAAAGCTCCTTGAAATCATACTGAACCTATAAGGGCGTTGCAAAAAACAAAGATAGCAGTAGTGGACAGAACATTTCATGTAGGATCATGTACAGGCACATTGAAAACTTTACTGAACGTTGCAGAAAACTAAAAATAATCCTCTACATTCAAATTACATACAAAATCAAAGCTGAGCCAAGACTCTGTTACACAGTCCTGTCCTATTTCTGCTTCAGCCTATATTACCCCAAACTTATATGTGCTTCTCAGACAGAAAAAAAATGATAATGCTTTATATAGCCAGCTTATTATTAAATGGTTGCTGATGCTGGACATGTACATTTCATAGCTAGAGATGGTTGAATTTTTTGACTAGTTGATTTTGTGAGCTGATTTCAAATTTTCAATTGCAATTCAAAATTGCTGGAGATATAGAATAGTTTTGCTCTAGCACATGTCGTTTTTGCATAAATTAAGTTTAAATTTAGGTCAAAATTTTTTTTATTTTTTTTTTGACTTGACTTTGAACTTAATTTATGCAAAAACTATTTGTGTTAGCGCAATACTTTTTTTTGTAGTAAACCCCAGACCCATTTCCTCATCTCCAGTTTGGTGATGATTAGTGATGGCCGAAAAGTTCGCCGGGCGGACAGTTTGCAGCGAACATAGCATGTTCGCAGTTCGCAATGCAGGCGAACATTATGGGTGTTCGACCCGCCCCCTATACCTTAACATGGAGAGAAAGTGCGACCCCTCACCATATCGTCAGGTCATAAAGTACAGCCAATAACACTTCCTTTCGCTCCTGGAGGACACCCCCTCCCTTATAAAAGAAGCAGCCCGGTGGCCATTTTTACATTTATCCTGTGTCTCCAGTACTAGATAGATAGGGAGAGCTGCTGCTGATTGAGGGATGGCTGAGATACTTTGCTATTATACTCCATCCAGTGATCTGCAGATATAGCTAAGGTGTTCTGTTACATGTAGTTCATCATTACACAAGTCCTTCTCTGGGGGTGGGGTATGCTGTATTATGCATTGCAGAGAGATCTTACTAAATGTGATGCGCTGCAGAAGGTACTGTCCACTAACTTTTGGCTGTAATCTGTAATCTAGATGTGATTTCCGGCCATTAGACCTGAAGAAAACAGCATTCAAAAAAATCCATATATCATATTTGGGGGGGGGGGGGGGGTTTAGCCATTGACCCCCCTCTGGCATGACACTGTGCACCCTTTTGACTTTTTTTATTGGTATTTTGGCTGTCAATGTCAACATTAAAGTCAATGGAGGTTCGCCATTCGCGGCGGGTATTTTCAGATGTTCAATTCGCCTGTTCGCGAACAGCCACAGCTGATGTTCGGCCATCACTAGTGATGATACCATGTTCAGGGGCTTTGCAATTAACTCGAATTTGTTGAATGTTTGATTGAAAAAATTGACCATCTCTATTCATAGCTTTGAATTTGCATGATCCTCCCCTTTTAAAGTATCACTGGGAGTTAGTGATGGGTCAGACATGTCAATATATAAAATGATTACTTATTTATAGGGATAAACTTTTACAAACTTACTTGTCGCACTGGTTTGCCTTATGGGCAGACTGGGTGTCAGAGGATTAGTATTTTTCTGCACAGCTACCTGCCTCCAGCCTGAGAGGGTGATCTCTCTGCTCTTTTCTCCTGTAAGCATGCTGCTTGTACATATGCAAGTTCCTAGATATAAAAAAAGAGCACATCAACGAAACACTTAAACCCCTGTGTCACTTCCTAGTAAAATTCCCAAATTTCTATTGCGTACTTAAGAAAAATATATGTCTATGTTATGCCACATATGCTGATATGCATTAATGCTAAACGATGGGATAAGGAATGTGGTTGAACAGCGTAGGCTTGATTCATTGGCATCTTTATAAAAGCACGGTGTTATATATCCAGTATGGGGCGTATAAAAAGTACTCGCAGTAATAAACGGATAACAAGCTCCTTCAGCCTGGAAGCAACTGCAGCCATATAACCCACCATGGACTTTTATGGATGGCTTTTTGGCTTTCTTTCTGTAATGACATACATGTGAGTGACTACAGAGAGGGGTGGGGGTAAGAGAGAAAAGAAAAAGAGGTGAGAATGAAAGAAAATAGAAACTGGAAGAAAGAGAGAGAGAGCAAACAGAGAGATAACGCAAGGAATGAGAGAGAGGAAAGGACTTTCTGGAAGGTTGCAATACGTTGGCATCACTGAAGAGTTTTCACATCATTCTCTAGTAGTTGTAACCAGTAGAGATGGTTGAAAAATTTGCAATGTGAACTTTTAAGTCGGAATTTTGACTTTTTTGCCAAAACTTCGCATAGCCGAATTTCGCCGGGGCCATTTCGACATTTCAACGGAAAGTCAACCTGAAATTTCTACTAAAATAGATTTTCGACTTAAAAATATGTTATAGTGTTGAGTTAGAAAATCTGCATATTATTGCAATTTGATATGCAATGTAATATAATGGGAAAATTTGCAATTGAAACATCACAAATTAAAATTTTCGATCCAAAATTCTCATGAGAACTCAAATATTGGAATTGAAATCATATCGAATTTACTACATTTCGACCATCTCTAACCATCTGTGCTTTACACTAAACAATTTGCTTGGGCAGATACGAAGAGTGGGTGTTGCTTATCTAAAGTGGGCTGGTCTAATATGCTTGGTAAAACCATTGGGATTTAGTCTTCTCTCAAATATGGTAAAATATTTATATATATATATATAAAATATAGATAATATATATATATATATTCATATATTACTTGCTCAATGTTGAAATAATGGTAATTTCTTGCAGTAATGCTTACCGGTATTTTATTCTGTGCTTCGTCTGTGTTAAATTCTAGAAATGATTCTCGTATAAAGGATAGGGAAGTTATTCATAAATGAAACACAGGCAAAAAACTAAGAGGAATGGGACACAATGAGTCATTAATGGGATGAGAATGGGAAAATAAAGTATTTTTTTTATCTTTTAAATGTGCATGTTTATATGTTAATCTATGGAAAAGAATTAAGTGCACATGTTAATGGAGTTTATAAATAAAGTATAACTTTGCAGGACAGTCATTAGCTTGCCTCCTGCCCCTTGTGAATGGTACAGTCCTGAGTCCTAAGTCATGAGGCTTCTGCCCCGTCCTGCCACATATCTGTGCATTTTCAGAATCCTTTTAGCCATGGGGAATTATGGATTATTGGATATTCGGAAACATTTCCACAATAGGACTATAATTACAAAATGCTTAATGGATTAAAAACGAAACAAAAATATTTGGCTGTACATATATTTGTGGTTACTAAAGCCTGCATATTCACTTGTCACTGCATTTTACCTATACAGGATTACTTAAAGTCATAGGCTATGTCGTCACTGCTTTAAGATTAAATTTTGACGCATCCTAAACACTTCCATTAATATTCAATAGAATTGTACTCTCAGGCTCATCGGCATTACATTGCTTCAAAATCTGCATGGAGCCTGCATCGATATCGAGGTAAAACAAAGCTAATGCGTTCATACGCCCATAGAGAATGCATTGGGTGCATGAAAAATGCCTGGGTGTGCGGTTGGTAATGCATTTATCAATGCATAAAGAAGACTATATCTTATTGATAATTTGAAAGGCTAAGACGGAGATTCTGGAACATTATAAACATAAGTTATATATTAACAACTTCCAGCTTAGTCACTGGCATGCAGCTTATGGCTACAATTCACGTAATTTGAATCACATTTGTTGGCAGTGTATCTGAAATGCATATTTTAACTCCAGTCATTTAACTACTGTGCATTATATACAGGCTCTAATAAATACATTGCTTTATAGCTTTACTCCTCACAGATGACCCTGTACTGTCTGGGTGCCCATCGCAACTGTAAAATATAAACCTGCTTAATGAAAGCTGGGGCGAAAAATTGGAAAATGAGTACAGAACATCAAATTAATACAGTGAGGCTTCACAGTTTTTAAAACACAATTTAAATGCGGCTGTCTGGTAGAAGTCTCTGCAAGAGTATGCGTTTGTCGTGGTCAAGCAGAGGGGTAATTATATGCAATAGGATAATGACAGCTGAGATATTGCCCACTAATGTGATATAAACAGCGGCCATTTTGAATTATGTATTTAATCATTCACCTGCATGCATGAATTACAGGGTAGAGTACCAACCTGAAAATATCTGGTCATGTATGAGACTAAAATCACTTTTATGTAGGTGATATACTCTAATTTATCTGTATCTGTCCTTTTCTATTGATATGTCATAAAGGGACGCATATGGGGGCCATAGTGGAATCAGGCAAGGGAATAACCTGGCCTGGTTATGGTAAGGCGAGCCATAAGAAGACAAAACTCAACTAATGTGGACCATCTTTTGAAAGTAGCCCAAAAGATTTATTCCTCATTTTAGAATATTGGGTGCAAATTATTCCTTCCTGTACTGTATATGTGAAGCATCTGTTTTATAGTGCAGGATTAGCCTTTATTAGATTGAGTGAATACATACATTTTTATTGTTCAAGTTAAAAACATGAAGAGAAAATGCCTGTTGATCTTACCTGAAATGCATTCTAATCATCCTGCCAAGCAATGCTTCTGCAAACATACAATGAACAGAGTGTTGTCATCCTAGGACATAAAGTCATATAGGGTAAAACCGGTTATTGAATTTCCAGTGAAATAAAAAGTGTAAACTAGGAAACTATTGCAGACACCACATGTGTTAACTGGTACGTTTCAAATATTTCTTGCAGGGAAACTGAGACACTTTAATGTCATCAAATAGTAAAAAGAGTAGTAGGTGGGGAAAATCTATCAAAGCCTCATTTAGCTGCTGTGAAGCTCAGAAAATGGAGGATGCCAAGTAAAACATGTTAAATGCTTTCCCCTTCTATTTGGAGATTACATGCTGAAAGTATATCTTGGTTACCGATTGCTTTATCATATTTCTTTGTACACATTGTACATATTGTGTAAGGTTTGTACACATTGTGTGTAAAAGTTGGCCAAGACGATCAATATCTGTTGTCTGTTGGTTATTCAGTTATCCCACAGGGTGAACCAATGTGTATATCGCTAATTCACAATCTCATCACTGGTAACAATCAGATCACTCCCAGAAACCTAAATTCTATGTATTTATCTAGCTTTTGACAAAGCTTTTATTTTAGAATAACATCACATTAATGTGTGTTACTGCAAAAATTGTGTAATTGAGTACTTTCTGATCAATTTCTTCTTCTGTTCTACGATGTCATTCCCCAGGACATCTATGCATAGTGCCAATGCTTAACTTTGTGGATCAACCAATGACAATAGGCAGCTTGATGCAAAAAAAAACTTTATTTTAAACTAAGCCCATGGGGTTTCACAACAGAAGCAGATAACTTGTAACAAGGAACAGCAGAGAGAAACAGTGAGAAGCTATGGGCTGATCAAACCATCATGCCTAAATGGGGTCAAAGGAAGTAAGCTGCCATCCCACTGGAAACCTGCCACAGGTATGTGAATTGAAGCTCAGTGGCTCCTTGTAGCTAGGGCTTTAAGCGAACCTACCACCTCCAAATCTGCCTTCTATAGGACACTTATATAGGACAGTGAATCATTAAAAAAATTCAGCAAAGCTTCATGTCCCCTATGACATCATGCTGCAGTGGCCCCCAGAGAACATGGGAAATTAGGCATCACTTTCCCATATCCCCATGCGCCCGCAGCCAGCAGCATCTGAATCTGTTATATGAGGGGGGGGTGTTTTTTGTGTTTTTTAGGGAGTTGCTGTCCCTGGATGAGAACCCGATGTAGGTGAATAATGTGTATAAGTTAAATTTATTTTTATTTTGGTTTAAATCCACATTAAGGAAAGGTTGCATGCTATTGCGCTCCCTAGTTCGCCAAAATAGAGTGATCACAGTATCGCTGATCTAGGAGAGCATAACATGCTCAGCTACTTCTACTCGCTTATATACTCCCTGTCCATGGGGATCATGGTCTGGAAGTATTCAGGAAAAGCGGGCACCCCAAACCTGGCTGCCTGTGATGCATTACACTATAAACTTTTACAACTGCCCTTCTTTATTTTAATTTTCAGTCCATGTATAATAATCTGAAAAATCACTTCCTTTAAGAAATGATTGGCTTTCCAGTGCTTTATTGTGAATAAAAGTGGCTAGATGGGTCTCAGGGGACTTTGTAGTGGGTTCTATTTGATAAGTAACAAGGGAGCAGCTACAACATTTAAATTGTCTAAAAAACAAATGGGGCATATCAAAGATGGATATTTGGAATAGCATACAGCCATACCAGGCTAATACATTGACCTTACCTATTTTCAAAAGTGGAATTTTGCTTCATTGTTTTTTAAAGTTCGTGTTATATTTATGCATTATGAATCCTGTACAGAGTACTAGTCTATTACACTTACTATGGTAGTTAAAACTAAGCAAAACAAGTGAAAGCATAGACGATGATCAGCAAGAACTGCAAAATGACCCCCCCCCCCCAATAAAACCTATATCGTGCTAATGCTTGCTGATTTTATGGGGTTGAAAATGCATGCTTCCCATACTGCCTTCATTTTATCTATCTCCTCATTTCTGTTTTTATGTTTCAGAGCAAATTACAAAAAAACGAAAAGTGCAGCTCAGCATAACTGTAAATGATCCCATTGAAATCGCCATGCATTTTTTAATCTGGCTGTAAAGCAGTTTTACTTTTTTACCGCCTCGGCCGTGGAAGAGGATTAAGAATCCCGTATCTTCATTCATTCAGCTTACTGGAAAATAATGCGTTTAAACCAAGAGTTGTAAACTAATGAAATAGAAATGTGCAGATGTGAATTACTTATTGATTACATTTATCTTAATTATTTGGATCCAAGATGGCTTGCATTTCTCTGCACTAAATTGTCTGAGCATCCTATTTACAAGGACATAACATTGGAAAAAAAATTCATTTAGTTTTATTATATGAAGTGAAGATTTTCTTTCAATATTGTCATTACTGTGAAAATGTATGATCTTAAAGAGCGACTCTATAGCCCAACATAGTATGCCATGAAATGACCAACCTAGAGCTTCTTGGATATACTTCATGAGGCTACTAGGGCCTGGGGTGCCCATTTATGAGCACTTCTGCTTTCGCTCACATAGAATTCTAGAAAACTCTTCCTTCTTAAGTCTACTATTGGTCAGTGAGTCAGGAGGGGCAGGAGGGGCCTGGAATAACATATTGTATAATAGAGTATTTTCAACCAGGGGGATCATAATGTCTACATACCTGTACAGAATAAGTTTACCAGTAAAATTGAGGTGAGCCAATGCATTTCAGAAGTTGCAAAGGATCCCTATTTATCAGAGCAGGAGAATTAGCACAATAGACAGGACTGAAAATTTGTGAGATCATTACCATTTGGCTTTTTCCTACTCTGCTGGCCCAAGCTCCAGCCTCCGACCGGCAGAGCAGGAGATACGGAGGTGGGGAAGCTGCCTCTGACAGCTTCCCAGCCTCTAGCCCTGACCGGCAGAGCTGTATGTAAGCTGGGCAGCTTGTGCTCGTACATAGTTAACAAAGAGCTGGAGGAAAAATCTGCCCATGGGTGTATGTCTCCGATATATTGTGTTATCAGCCGGACTGGCTGAACCAGCGATAAAGAACAGGAAGCCAAGCAGCGTTCGGAATATGAGACACAGACATTTTTCCCGCCCAATTTTGTCACAAAAAATGTGGTATGATGATACCATGTACAGAGGCTTTGCTGTTTGAGAAACTTTGACCATCTCTAGCCAAAAATTCCCATGCTCCTTTACATTGTCATTCTAGTCACTTAATTATAATACCAGACATACCTTTACTTTACTATGTACTTTTCCATTTATGGAAAAACAACAGGTTCACTTAACTGTAGTCACAACTACAACACAACTGCAATTCCTGTTCCATCCTTTTGCCTCCAATTATCGAACCCCTGCTCTATAGGTTGGGAGTAAGGGAAAGTATTGGAGAGACTTGGAATCTCCCTTTGCTCCTGGTGGTTGAATGGATTGTAGGGTGTTGAAAAAGAGAATAAGTCTCTCACTCTTTCCAAGAGGTGACCGGCATCCCAAAATCATATAACAAAAGAAAACACTAGTGGAAGAAGTATCGTTGGAACGTTAAACGAAGTTCCAATGATACTTCTTCCACTAGTGTTTTCTTTTGGATTGTAGGGTGGTAAATGGAAGGTTCCGTATTTTTCAGACTATAAGACGTACTTTTTCACGCGGGTGATCGCAACTTGTCTCCCCATCTGCTCTCCAGGCAGATGGAAGATCTGCACACAGCCAGATCTCCCATCTGAACTGTATTGGCTATATTTGCAGAGCCCTGCAAAGTAACCAATGCAGAGTGTGTGCGGGGAAAGCCGCACTTAGGCTGGCAGTTTCCTCACCACACAGCCGCAGAGGGGACAGGGAGACATGAGTGCAGATTCCCCCGCCAGCCCCCTCCCCTCCCTTCCCCATGTGTGAGGAAGAGGAAATGCCATTAGGTGTGCTCTCTAGTGACACCATTTTTGTGGCTGAAATTGGGTACTGCATGGGATTTTTTCCCTACTTCATTTAAACACATGAAATAATTTTTTTTCATTTCCTGCTATAAAAACTGGGTGCGTCTTATGGTCAGGTGCGTCTTATAGTTTGAAAAATAAGGTAAGTATTCACTGCTGAGAAGAGAATAGGACGCTGTTATTGTCCCTTTCAAACCACAGATCCACTTCATATTTTCTTCTCTAAATTATTCGTTCATAACTCTTAAAACATCTCCAAACAGAAACTTTCATGCTGACACAGGCAGAGTTCAGTCGTGACTTTATACTTCTAGATACACTATTTAAAAAATTAATTAAAGTTGGAGAATTTTGCATTTAATTACATCTTTCCCAGGTCTATTCTTTCATTTGTAGGGTTGCTGAAACCAAATAAACATAATACACAATAATAATTCATCCACAACCCTCCATCATCCATGAAATGTGCATTGAAATTCTTTAAAACTTGTAAACTTCCAAATGCATGTAAAATAATCTTCAAATCCCCATATCTAGCTTCATGCATTCTAAAGATTCCTATTATTATAATTACCTCCTCATCTTTTCGGCTCCCCCTCCACCAGCCCCCTTGCGACCCGACTCCTGTTCCTTCCCCCTCCCCTGTTCCACCCAAACTTGCAATGAGTGAAGCCATGGTAGTGCCCATTGTTTCTTATAGCTGCTTCTGAAGGTCTTCCCGACTTTTTCTATTCTTTCTGGCTTACTTTTTCCCTTCCCCTAATCCTTCTGCTCTTTTGCTATTATTTTTCCTTCGACTCCGCCGCTTAGGCCGTGTGCGCTATGCCCTCTATTTGGTCCTCGCTCCTGTTCCGCCCCGGTTTAGGGCGCTAGCGGCTACGATCCGCGTCGGAGCCATAAACAAACCCGCATCTCGCTGCTCCTGCTAGATCTATTAATACTCCGGCGTCACTGGAGAGCTGGACGTTACGTGTGAAAGAAATCGACAAACCCGTCCAGTTAGACGGGAGGGTCAATTTCGTCCCAATGCGAACCACCGCCGCCCCCCGACCCACCCTCAAGAGTGTTGTCCTCTGCTTTTCGCCACAATGATTTCCCAGAGGCGCTCTTGTGTTCGTTCCGCTCTTCTACCTCCCGTCTTTCGTTCTCTCTCCAGTGTCCGTGTCCTCGGCGGTAATAATTGAGGCTTCCGCGTCCGACATTTCCTTGTCGACCGCCATTTTATGGATGTTGGTTCATACTTGTATCCCTTATAGTCTTGCTGCATTTTTTCGCCTCCTTTTCGTTTCCAGTTCTCTCTCGGTCTGCTGTGTTTTACATAATTTTTCTTTTCCAGCACCATGCCAGCAGCAGGTACAGTAAGATGTTTATAAATATGACTCATGAGGTCGGACCATTTTTCTTGTCACAACCTACAGAATGTCTTGACTAGGGTACCCTGTCCCCCCAAGACCGCTCGGCCGGCCAATAACGGACTTTCCGATATTCTCTGGGCCGATGGAACTCTAAGGCATAGCCCTTCAATGAAGACCGGCGTCGTTCATTGAATCTAATGGCCGGCACACAAATGGTGCCGGCCAGCTGAAGGGGGGGCCCATAATGCACCATGGTGCAAAACCTTGATGACGTTCATCCACGTTTTTGCATTCCGGTCATATCGGAGCATGTCTGCTGCACCCATCTGTTGGGTGTATGGCCGGCATAAGATTGTGGCCCTATCCTGGCCTGACAGTTGATGGGTGAAAGACTGTTTTATATTAATTCCATGTAGTAAACATTTAATATCCCCTAAACCAGCTTGTGTGGCTCCGCTTAATTTAATCCAGCTGTGGTGTATGTCGACCGACGTTTGAGCACGGCTTTGCGCCAACAACTGGCAGGTTGCCCAGCTAGTGGAGTGTAAAACACAGATTGGTCCTGTGGGTGTGAAGCTGCCCTGCAAACAGAACTCTTCGGGCTCGGTGTTCCACTCCTACAGGAACACTTGTTTGACTGCTGCAGGATGTGACGCTCTGGAGCCACGTATAACTACAGGAGTGTTCCTGTTCCCATAAATCTCTAAGGCATGGCACCCAGTGCTTCTATTCATAAATCTACTTGTTTACGTCATTTAATCCAAATGAAACCATTTAATAAAAAAAAATAAAAAATTTAAACAAAAGTTAAACAAATGACCTTATTCAGAAACACTTTAAAATGTTCCCTAACCTGGAGAGACGACTTCATCTTGACCTTTTTGCAGTCAGAATTCTGCATGACAATTTGTTTTTACAACCTGTGAAGAACGTATATTATTGGACCTACATGCCCAAAGGCACAGACCCCGAAAGATGATTTACCTTCATCATATATCTACTCCAGTATTAACATATTTTCTTAAATTCCCAAATGTTTTTTTATATGTTTTCAAAGTATCACACTGATAAGTCTCCATGCACATTATGGTTTTCTTTTAGTGTTGGAGCCAACAGCTGTCACAAGTTCGAAAAAAAAGCTTTTTCAAGAAAGATCTGAAGAACAGTAGGATGTAATTTCGCTCTGGCGAGCTTCACCCTTCCTCGCAGGCCTTGTTAATGGCTTCTTGAATGTGCTGTCTTCGGTTCTCTTATAAATGGTTCCAGCACCGACTTGCAAATATTTTTGATTACCATATTCTGAAAAGCTATATGTGGGTGGGATTCTATCAATCTGTGACTTGAAAAAAGGGTTCTCTTCTTCTTTCTAAGGGCTTAATTCACACGATTGGCTGAAAGTTCATTTCCAGCAACGGACGCCTTAAAACAATACTCGCTGTCAGCTTGGGTATTTGGGATTAATCATTACCCATACGCATACATGGGGGAAGTTGTCAATATTTGCTAAAGTTTCCTCCCAAGTCCCAGCCACTGTATGCAACCACTGCCACAGTGGCAGGCAGCACGTAATTGCAAGACGGTTTGGTTTTCCTTTATGAAATAAAACTAAAGCTAGCCATACAACGTGAATTGATTCCTGAGCGATCTGATGACCGGTTGAGTTCCGTAAGCACAGGTGTCGATCGATCTCCATACAAGTCTGTGCCTACCACCAACCTTAGGCCACCGTTCCTGGACGAATTCTGTTACCAGTTCTACTATCACAAATGTCAACGTCCCTCGATGTGTGCCCGATCGATCAGAAAACACACAGATTTGTGGGTGTCCATTCCATGGAGAGTGAAAGGGAGGGGACTCACTATTTACTCACAGATTTCTGAATATGTGATCCCTTTCTTTCATTCGCCTTCCCCTCTAGCTCACTCTCTTCTCCCACGATCTCGCTTTCCCGCGCAGTGAGGACGAAGAGGGATCTCCTTTCTCCTCGCATCTACCATGGGATAAGCAGACCCTTCATCGAGTGTAAATCGCCTGTTTATGGCCACCTTAGAAACGTAAGAAATTTTTTTGTCACATATTCCAGCATGATTGGGTGGCCCACATGCGTTCACGGTAAATCATTGGTGTTTTGAATATACGCATCCAGCCTTTCTTTCTTCAGCAGGAAAAATACCCGGTTCATTGTCAAGGATTGCTATTAACCGATGGTCCCCATCGATTGTGCAGCAGTCATAGACCGATCGGTGTAACATGTTTTTTTCTGAGGGCATCAGGGCAGCATCCCACTGGCATAAATATGCTCAGACAAACATTACAGAAGGTAAGTATGCAATTTTTCCTTTGCCAGGGGTATAATACCATTGGTATGCTTCAAAATGAAGAAGCACAACACGGAAATAAAATTATGGAATACAACTGTTCCATTTACTTGCACGTCTTGGACCATTTATATGCAGCTATCTATAATCATTAAGCTGGCCATAGACGTGATGTTCACCACACTGTGAGGAGTCGGTACAGAACGGACGGGAATCCTGTGTGCTCCAGCAACACATGCGATTCCTGGTCAGATTGTAGCCATTACCTGCCTGCTCAGGATCGGAGGAATCGGCCACAAAAGAACCATCACGACGGATCCGTGTGCGTCTATAGGGGCCCTTAACAGTTCAGCATAATTATAGTCTAAACATTTTAGTTATAGGTGGAACCTTGGAAGTAGGATGAGCCTCTGCCTGTTTTATAGGTGCTCCAACAGAGAGAACTCCTTCCTATCTTATCTTGCTACCCCATAACTTTCCTGACTCCTTCTCTGTTCAGAAGGGAGTTTTTGTGGATGTTCACAACCCATAGGGCTAGGCACCGAGGCAAGACGAAGGGGGGGCAGGGGCTAACGCGCTAACAGAGGACGTGGGGACCCCCCAGAGCAGTCCTAAAGTGGAGAAATTGTTGGTAGGGGGAAATGCAACACGGGAGCTAGGTAACCCAGCGGCAGGGAGGTAATAGCGGAAGAACGGGCTGACGCGGCGGTGCGAGGGAAAGAGCAGGATGACAAAGCATGTAGATTGGACAAATTGCGAGAGAAGCTGAAGACTGGCTAGTGGCCCAAGGGAAGAGAGAGATGAGAGCGTAAAAGGGGGAAGGACTAAATAGGCGAGGAAAACATGCAGAGTGGGGAGATATGGGTAAACGGGAGACACAGAAAGCAATAGGTAGAAAGGTATATCAAGCGGAAGCGGAGCCAAATATATGAGAGACGGGGCGCAAAAAAAAGGAAACTCGGGAAGGAAGGACATAATTGCGCTGGACATAGACTCAGGTGTAAGGGACTGAGAGGCGACCTGCAAAAGAAGAAGGGGCCCAGAACCCTCGAAAAAATGACGGATGAGCCACCGCTACCCCACAAGAAAGGGAATGGGGTTGGTAGAAGGAGAGAGGGATAGGACGGTCGCAGTGGACCGCGGGTTTTTTTATAATTGGGTATCACCAATCGTTCTATGTTGGAATTCGCCATCGTACGATCTGGTAAGTCCGCCTACACCTTAACAATCTTACCCTACCCCTTCTTGTATCCAATCTCACTTTTCTTCTATAACCAAAACCAGTATATGAGGACCTTTCAAACCTTCCATCACTATGATTCAAATAGGGATGACCGGCCACTACATAGTTGTTGGCGGATTAAAGAGATTGTATTGTAAGATTGTAAGTGTCTGGGGGGGGTCTTTATCAGCTATTCCTGAGGCATAAGCTGCAATGGTTTACATTCTATAAGGGTCCCCCATACACTTTTAGATTTATCTGTCAGATTTCCTTTAGATCTCCTTTGGTTTTTACCACAAACATGTAATATGAGGGACTTTTCTAAACAATCAGTCCTACCTGTGTTTAATCACAGAGGACCTATACTACATAGTTGTTGGTAGATCTGAAGGATATCTTACAGAGAATCTTAAATGTGTAGGGCCAAGCTTAATCTCAACATGTAGCAGGGACCCCTTAAGCCCCCCATACACCTTAAACGATCCATACAATATCACCTAGATCTACAAACCAACACTATGTAGTTGGGTCCTCCCTGATAGAAATACATTTGTATTGGAAGTTATATATCACTGCTATGTAGTGCGGGTCCTCCCTGATAGAAAACATAGTGATTGGAAGGTTATATCACTGCTATTATGCCGGGTCCTCCTGATAGAATACATGTGATTAGAAGGATTGGAAGGTCGCTCATATTACATGGTTTTTGGTAGAACAAATTTGATGTTGTAGCAGAAATTGTTATGAAATTGGTCTGAAAGGTTT
>CM070039.1:12034771-12052434 GCA_036250615.1 Ptychadena robeensis
GCACAAAAATCAATGGTACTATATACCTCTGGCCTTTATGTTATATATGAAAATAATACCCTAATTATGTCTTCACTACGCCTGCCCGTAAATGCGGAAATAAGGGTTTCATTTGTGGTGTGTTGTACTTGCGTTTGAAAATACACAATGTAAAGCTAGCCATACACGTGTCGGATTCCATGTCCAATCGATTCTGCCGGGAATCGCAGGTGTGATCAATCGGCCAATTAAGAGAATCCATCGCAGCATACCACCTTGTCCGAGCGGATTCCGGCACGATTCCGGGACGATTCCGTGTCCGATTCCACCTCCGATTCCACCTCACAAATGGCAACTCCCCCTGATCTGTGCAGAATCGGATCAAAAAGACCAACATGTTGGTTCTCTGTCGGATCCGATTCTGGGCCCCCGAACGATCGGACGTGATCGGACGGACAAGGTGGGCTGCACACGATTCCGGCACGATCGATTCACGTGCACGCGCCCGGAATCGATCGGCCCGGAATCCGGCCGGAATCCGACCCGTGTATGGGGGCCTTAACACAACGCAGGTACTACACAGCGATTGTAAATAGTGTTGAGCTAGAATATTCACAAATTTCGCGACTATGCCGGCGTATATTAGCAATTTTGGATATTCGCAATATTGGCCATTGTGATGCTTATGGCATGGATTGCGAATATATATTCGCAATGAGAAAATAAATAGCACATGTGACCATTCATTCTAAAGGTAATTGTGAGGTGATTATAATATAGAATTGAATATTAGTAGAATTATTGCCTATGCCGTTCATCACTAATTGTTAATAAATTGCAGGGCACCACTAACATGACCCTAGCGTTTTTTCCAGGCAGATGCAGTGGAGACATTGTTTTAATGTGTCAGGCTCAGCGAATTTTTGTTGCAAATATCGTCTTGAAGTATCCCGAATATAGTGCTATATCTTCATAATTGCGAATATTGCAAAGATTATTCAAGATCAGTATCCGAAACTACACTGCATTCACAATATGCGCATGTACAAGTGCTGATTTGTGCAATGAAGGTAATAATGACTAGAGATGATCACATTTTTTGACTAGATAACTTTGTGAGCTGATTGCAAAGCCTCTAAAAATGGTATCATCACCAAAATAGCTGGAGATGTAGAGAAGGGCTGTGGGGACATAAAAAATTTTTTTTTTTGCTCTAGCACATTTTTTTGCATACGTTTTTGCATAAATTACAGTCTTTACATCAATTAAGTTCAAAATCAAAGTCGATATTTCGATTTTCTAAATTTTGAATTGAATTTGAACTTAATTTATGCAAAAACTATTTATGTTAGAGCAATACTTTTATTTTGTAGTATACCCCCAACCCTTATCTACATCACCAGCAAGTTTGGTGATGATAGCTTGCTCAGGGGCATTGCAATTAGTTCGAAATCATCGAAATGGTCAAATTTGTTTACAAAATCTCTAATAATGACTGGAGATCACAAATTTTTAAATTTACAAATTTATTGGGAATATTAGGTGAAAAATGTCCAATATTTTGTCAAAACGAATATTGCCAATGCTGCTCATCACTACCTTTATACAATGGATTGGGAATATAAAGATAATATTCAGTTACCGTATATATTCGAGTATAACCTGACCCAAATATAAGCCGAGGTATCCAATTTTGGGAAAAAAATCTGGAAAAACGGAATGACTCGAGTATAAGCCTAGGGAGGGAAATGCAGCTGCTAAGGCACAGAAACGCACAGCAAATGTACTTTTGTTTGGAGGTGTAATTTTTTTATTCAGTAGACTTGTAAGTAAATTACAAAGCCCCTGAACATGATATCGTCACTAAAATCACTGGAGATGTAGAGAAGGGATGTGGGGACATTATAAAGAAGAAAGTATTGTTGAGCAATAATTGTTTTTTTCAAATATTCCCACATCCCTTCTCTACATCTCCAGCAAATTTGGTGATGATAAAGTCCACCTACAAAGTGGCGCAATTAAAAAATTTTGAGCCGAATATGAGCACATTTCAGGTGCTGAAACATTTGGCTTATATTCGAGTATCTATGGTAGTTCTCTGATTGTAGCCTATTATTATTATTATTATCATCATCATTTATTTATATATCGGGCCACCATATTACACAGCACCGTACAATAGATTTTGAGTTAAGACAGCACAAGATGAATTAAGGCCCCCATACACGTGTCGGATTCCCACCGGATTCCGGCACGATCGATTCCGGGCGCGTGCACGCGAAACGATCGTGCCGGAATCGCATGCAGCCCACCTTGTCCAATCGATCAGGTCCGATCGTTCAGGGGCCCAGAATCGGATCCGACAGAGAACCAACATGTTCGTCTTTCTGATCCGATTCTGCACAGATCAGGGGGAGTTGCCATTTGTGAGGTGGACAATCGGACACGGAATCGTCCCGGAATCCGTTGGACAAGGTGGTATGCAGCGATGGATACTCTTAATTGGCCGATTGATCACACCTGCGATTCCCGGCAGAATCGCCGGAATCGATCGGGGGAGTGATCAATTGGCCATGGAATCCTACACGTGTATGGCTAGCTTTAGAGTTGCGCACTCTGCCCAGTTGGGCTTACAATCTTATCGGTTAGGGAACAAAGTATACCATAGGTTGAGGGGGATAGGACTAGAGATTTTTGCCACAGGTAGGAGCAAGTCTAATGGGGTGAGGAAGAGAGTTCCAGAGAATAGGAGCAGCCCTAGAGAAGTCTTGAAGCTGGGCATGTGATGATGTTTTGAGTGAGGATGTCATTAGTAGGTCACTGGAGGAGCGGAGGGGGCGGTTAGGGGTGTATTTGTGTACCAGGTTGGACATGTAGTGGGACAGGAGGTGTGGAGTGATATAAAAGCAAGGCACAGAACTTTACATTTAATTCTCTGGACAATTGGAAGCCAGTGTAAAGTGCATTAAAATCCTTTGATGCTTTTATCTTTTTCTTGAAGTTGAAGTTACAGTTTACACAGTCCTACTAATTAGCCTGGTACCAGCAAGGAGGATTATACTATTTAATTAGGAAATTAAACCAAATTGATAATATCAATGATTAGATCAGCTCTATGTCACTCTGCTCTTTTCACCCATTTTCTGCAGCCTCTTCCTTCAACATCCCAACCCTGCTGTACAGAGACAAAAAGCTACCAGGTCAAATTCATGACCTGCTTACAAAACATACATTAAATGTCATATTACGGTATATGATTATAGTAGTGGTTCCCAAACTTTCCCAGCAGGGCCCCCTTTTCTATTTAGGAACATTATCAGGCACCCTTCCTATTCAAACACATGTTAAGAATGAGGGCCCGCGGCCCCCTGGAATAACTTTGCGCCCCTAAGTTTGAGATTATACTAGATTATAGAGTTATATTCAGCTTTACAACTAAAGGCCCCCATACACGCCCCGATTTTCCGTCCGATCGATTAAAAACAATCAGTGTTTTCCGATACGAGGATCTTTGATCTTTGACTGTATTTCATTATACCCCCAAATAAAGCAACAATTATTGTCCGATTTTACCTACTTCCATCGAACATTTTCCATCGGCCGATTTTATGTTTGATCGGAAGTGGAAGGGTTATGGCACAATCATCAGCTTGAGGCACACAGTTGTACCACCCGAATGGGGGTTTTGGCCAGGGCCAGGTATCTGTGGGTGTTCTGGGGGTGGGGGGGCTTATTTAAAATTTTTGTGAGAAAAATCTGGGGGTGCCTTTGATGGGGATGGCTAATCATAGGGGAAACAGGGTCAACTTCAGTTTAGTCACATGAATAAAAAAAAAAGAGACATACAGGAGAATGTTAAACATATATACATCCTAGCACAACCTGGCAGAGGATTTTACACACATCACAATGTTTGAAACAGGAAGTAAAAGTATGATAATTAGTTAGATCGGACCTAAATTGGTCGGGTCATAAGAAATAGTAGCCGATTGAATACAATTTAGATTTGATCGAGAAAAGCAAAAGATACACCTAAAAACAATCTATATTCTAGAGAACTTGTACACCCCTAGTCTTCTCATATTCCACAGCTATCCTATTAAGGTAATAAGCAATATCCCGCTGTCATTTACATATTTAGCTTTACAAGTAATTATTTTTCAGCTGCATCTTAAGGGTGCATTAAAAACCTTAATGTAAGTTCTTAAGGACGTAGCTGGTACACCCCAGGTCTCCTCTTTCGCAGCTGCCATATTTGTATAAAAAGCAACACCTTGCTGTCATGTTGATGCCCAGGTCCTATTTTGTGTCTCATGATGTGTTCTGTGTAAATGTAGCATTGCAAGTATCATTGACTAATATGCTATATCAATCATATTGGCAACATATATAATATATACAACAATAATTGTATTGTTTCACCATATTTACAAATCGTCTATAAATGCAACTGTAAAAAGTGTAATTTAATCTGCACATCAGTTACAGCAATAGAAATATTTTTATTTTGTTTGTATTTAGAAAAAAATCTAGCATTTGCCCTTTGCCATGGGGGACCTTCTACATTTTGACAATATTTGCACTACATTTTATTTTGTATTAAATCTGATCTTTGTGTAAAATGATAAAGCCAAGAAACTATCTCCAGCCCTGAATTTAGGATTTACAGCCTAGGTGCCCAACCTGAGGCCCGGGGGCCGCATGCGGCCCTTTGTGCATTGTTCGGCGGCCCCGCTTGGTCTTCCCCCAAAACCTAACTGTTAATGCATAGGGCATAGCAACCCACCTGTGAAGCGGTCACACACTGACCCAGCTTTCCTTATCAGCTTTGGGGGTCCTACATCAGTAACATTGTCAATGTTGATCGGGAAACCTGGTCTACATATGAGCTCTGCACCCAGGGGCAGGAGGGGGAGTGCTGTTGGGTTTTCACTGCCGTCGGGATCTGGTCCACCGCCTGCTGAGATATGTTGACAGTGGGAGGATCTGGATCGATGTTATATGCGGCCCTTTAGTGATGCCGAGGGCCGCACTTGTGGCCCTACATATCAACCCAGTTGCCCACCACTGATTTACAGTATGCACTTCATTAATAAATAAAAGTCATCACCAAATGAATAGGTGAAAAAAAACCTTCAGCCCATAAAGCGTGGCGGGAGCTGAAATGGTTAATACAACGAAACTATTCTTCATTGAATAAAATAACATGGGTGTGAGAACCAGGATGATCCTTTTTTTTTTCCAAATATTTTCCAGACATTTTCCATTTGCCCGTGCCAAAAACAACTACCTTTCATTAATGACGCGTGCCACATGCAAACCTATTATCACCTACGACTAGATACTGTGAACGCTGGAAATATTCTGTTCACAGGGGACCTGATGGCAAATGCACAATGGAAGTCGAGAATTTTGATCTTTTTCCTCCAGCAGCCGATGTGTTTCCTGTGATTGTGATTGGAAGACCCAGGGCGTGATGATGTGTGTGAGCCCGCTGACAGAACACAAGGCTGCTCATTATATGATGGAAGTGAGCAAATCTTCTGAAACCTCTGACTCCCATTAGTTCAGAAACTACAAAGTGTCCGGCTGGTAATACAACTTCCTATGCTGATATGAAAACAA
This sequence comes from Ptychadena robeensis, assembly GCA_036250615.1. Taxonomy (NCBI): domain Eukaryota; kingdom Metazoa; phylum Chordata; class Amphibia; order Anura; family Ptychadenidae; genus Ptychadena; species Ptychadena robeensis. The sequence continues at coordinate 12,040,376 of CM070039.1, forward strand.
AATGTTATGTCATTAGCCCGGAATTAAATACAGCTCAACATTCCAGTTATTTTGTCAATTGTAAAGTTTAGGCCTTTTTTTTTATTTAGTTATTATTATTATATTAATTTAATTAATGTTACAAATAGAGTTACTATTAGTTTATATTGGTTGCATGCCGGTTGGCAATAATGATGAGCACCATAGGCAATATTTGTTTTCAAAATATCGAAATATTTTCGCCTAATATGCGCAACAAATTCATAAATTCGAGAATTTGTGATCTCCAGTCATTATTACCTTCATTGCGCAAATTGGCACTTGTACATGTGCATATTGCAAATGCAATGCATGGTAGTTCTGGGTACTGGTGTAAAAAACATTTGCGATTACGAAGGTATAGCACTGTATCTCGAGATTTTATCAAATTCAAAGTGTTGATACTCACAATAAATATTTACAATTAGAATATTTGCGAATAATACTAGTTGGCAACTGTAAGACCCTCCATGCACTATCTGTTTTATTTATCATTGGGCAATTCATGTCCAACAAGTGCACATTATACCCATGGGGTATATATATGGGCTGGTTCACAGATAGGTAAGACCCCAGCCTTAACTTAAACCGGAAAACCGCTAGGAAGGTTAAATAGACTTCTTCTAATGAAGTGAGTTGGCTCTAGACTTGTCCATCCAACACCACCACCACAGCTCTATGCAGCATCAATTCTTCTAGGTACACTTGCACTTTCTTGAAGGAGCTTGGCTGGTAGGTTGTTCCAAACATCTTGGAGAACTAAGCCCAGATCTTCTGTGGTCATCGTCTTCCTTACATCCTTCTGTCTCTTCATGTAATCCCAAACACACTCGATGATGTTGAGATCAGGGCTCTGTGGGGCAATAACATAACTTCCAGGACTTCTTCTTCTTCATTACACTGAACATAGTTCTAAATGACTTTGGATGTATATTTGGGGTCCAATTAAATTTTAATAAAGTTTTTCAGAAATTCCATTTCCAAATTGTTCTTGGTGGAGTCCTCTTTTAAATATACTTCTTCTAATGAAGTCAGAGTTGGCTCTAGAATTGTACCTCCAACACCACCACAGCCCTATGCAGCATCAATTCTTCTAGGTTTACTTGCACTGTTTTTGAAGGAACTTGGTTGGTAGGTTGTTCCAAACATCTTGGAGAACTAAGCACAGATCTTCTGTGGTCATCAGCTTCCTCGCATCCTTCTGTCTCTTCATGTAATCCCAGACACACTCGATGTTGATATAAGGGCTCTGTGGGGCCATACCATAACTTCTAGGAGTTCTTCTTCTTCATTACACTGAAGATAGTTTGAAATGACTTTGGATGTATATTTGGGGTCGAATTAAATCAGTTTTTTAGAAATTCCATTTCCAAATTGTTCTTGGTGGAGTCCTCTTTTAAATATACTGCTTCTAATAAAAGTTGAGTAGAGTTGGCAATAGAATTGTCCATCTTACATCACCGAAGTTCTATGCAGGTAGAGGTGGGACGCAGATACAAATGAGACTTGACAATTCCAGAAGTGGTCATCTCATTACAGAGACAAAACCAAAAGAATAATATTATTTTTACACTTTCCCTTGTACACAATATTCCTGATTTACTCCAAGTGAGTCTTACATAGCAAAGCTATTTCCTTTTATGCCTTCTGTAGCTGAAGAAAATTGAATTTCAGTTGTTTAATCCGAATGTGTTTTCCTTCTTTAGGAAAATGAAGTATTAAATCAGGTGCGTAATATCGGAGCACGTGTGAGATAGAAGAGACGTGCTCACCATGTCTGCCGTGATGTATGAGTCTTCTAAATGCAATAAATGTTAACATCGTCTTCTCTCCTGGAAATTAAATAAACACAAAAGGAATCACCGCTCGTCTTCACACACCGAAAAAGCATTGCCTATAGTCTGAATATTTCCAAAAAAGCGTTTGATGTCTCGGCAAAAATGTGTTTGATGTCTCGGCTTCATTCATTCTAAAAGTTTCATATGTGTCCCATTTGCAGCTATGCCAGATAGGCAATCCAATCCAATGGCTCTGCTAAAGCTACCCATACATCTATACCAATGCCTGGTCGAATACAAGTGACCTACCGGCATGCATTGGTTGGTAATAGAAACAGCTAGTGACCTGGAAGTAACTGAAGAGAAGGTCCTTATGGTCCCTGCTGGCATAGGCAATTATACAGTACAGATGGAAGAGACAGACACCGTCCGGCATCTCTCAACTGACAGCTCCTCCAGCTCCCCGGCTAATCTCCGTGCCGGGAAGCCAAGATGCGACCACCGGCGGCCGAGTGGCCGCGGGGGTCGCCCATTCGGATCATAAGACACAGGCACTTTTTGCCCCCAATTTTGGGGGTGAAAAGGTGCGTCTTATGGTCCGAAAAATACGGTACATTTTATATTTGGCGAAGTGATGCAAATTTAAGATCTGAACACAAAATAGACGGTGTGTAGTAATTGTTGTGATCTCTTACCAGGAAGGAAGAATTGAAGCATTCGCCTTCTTTTTTATGTACAATTACACACATTAAAAACATATAAGAATGGAATCAGTATAGAGGTCTCCTGGACATCATTCTTTTTTCCCCACACTACTGCTCATGTCCAACAGGTTACTTGTACACTATCCAGTGCAGAACTCGAAATAGTGCAGAGTCGATTACATTTGGGACTAAGTTAGTTATTTATTTTATTAATCTACTCTTTTTTAATTGTAATAGCAGTTTTTTATTTAATGAATGTATTTTTTAAAGCTCATTCCATTGTGGTAGGGGGGTTATATTCTGACAAATCTAAAGCTTTAGATTTGTCTGTCAGGCACCCGCGATCAGCTAAATCGGTCGCCGCTCGTTACGTGTGTGGGGACCCTAAGTCTGTATACAATTTGCAAACATTTACATGCTGATCTCATGGGCTGTCTCTAGCAATTAGCTAGAAGCATCCTGATGGTTCTTTCCCAAGCCCTACTCCAGATAGCCATGTTTTACATGCACTGCACTGATGATGGCCAATGAGCCTGAAACAGCTGAATGCAGGTTGCAATAAATGGCTCTGTACCAAAAAGGCTATATTTGCACTGTACACCAGTGGTTCTGGATGTGCATTTAGCTGATGGGGCGTAAAGCAATAATTTGCATGGCTCCGCCCACTTTCCTAAAACGAGGGTTTCTACCTAAACTTTTGGAATTTGTGAGTGATTGGGCTGTGTGAATAACTTCTGTTTTAAGAAGGCTTTTTGAAGGCCTTCATCAGTGGCGGTTTTAGGGAGATCGCCACCCTGGGCACCCCCTCTGATGGCCACCCCACCCACCAGAGTCCATAACAGGGGTGAAACTTGTGAGACTCTGGTTCTCTGAGGGGGGGGGTGGAGTTGCTTGTAAGGTCTATATTACCCCCTATCCAGATCCCTGCCTCCCTCCTAGTGTCTCCTCTACTCTCTCCCCAGGCAAGTGCGGATAGAAGAGAAGACATCTGGGTATCGGAAAAACATTTCTGAAGCCCACATGTCGCCCCCAACATGATGCTGCCCTGGGCAACCGCCCAGGTTGCCCATGCCTAAAGTCGCTACTGGCCTTCATGGTTGTTCCCCATAGAAAGCATAATTCTACCTTGTTCTGTGACTTAATGATGGTGGGAGGCTGTACTAACACTACATTTTCACATCAGGCAACAAACTACAAAATCTGTATACATCTCCACACTGTTTTTTTAGGGGGGAGGGGTTATCTTTTGGTTTGACTTTTTTAACTGCAGATTATTATGCTATACTGTATGTTAGGTTAGGTAAATAACTATATGTTAGAGATTAGTCAACAATCGGTGTGTTTGTGAACTGGTGGTCACACGAAGATGTCATCAAATTACCAGATTACTGACCAAAATGAATTCAGGTAAGCTTCTCATATGTATCACTAGAGATGCTGAAATGCAATGCAAGTTTTATGCAGATTGAAGCTAGCCATTTATGCAAAACAACTGTTGTACTTTGCTCAGTTTCGATCTGCATACAATTTGTATGACTAGGGAAGGCAATTTCTGGAAGACAACTAATAGAGAAGCATGTGATCAATTTGGTCAGCTGATTCATAAGTACAACTCTGATTGGCTGATCTTGTTTAAGCCTACAGAGGAAGCAGCATTAAAATGTGATCAAATGAATGCAATAAGGGGAGATCGACCAATTCAGCTTATCAAGTTGATTTTGTACTTTTCCATGTGTTTGCTTTCCAGAGAACATATCATTATGCCAACTCTATTCTCATTTCACTTCATGCCAACATCTCATTACGTTTCACTTATGGACATACAAAAATATATATCACTGGGAGAGTGAGCCTCGGCCCACAGACCCAGATCAAAATTTCCCCCCGAGTGATCAGGGGCAAGGTGACTTTAAAGGTTCCAATGATATATGTCAATTAACAAGTACATGATGTAAAACATGATATCAATCTATTACAGCATTAAATAGACAGAAAATGCATGAGCCAAATGCCTAAAATAATGACCAGGGACCAGGGAACGGGGAACGACAGCCATCCTGAGTCCAGAACATAACCACTTATATTTAGTATAACATATAACCATATGATTCCAAATGAAGGGTAAAGTAGTAGATGCTGGTGTCATTTAACAGTGGAGTGGCGTGTGTCCCAGGTTCTCACAAGACTGGCTGAATTCCTTAAGCTGGCCATAGACGTCCTGATCTATGGCCGACATTTAGCACCACGCTGTGAGCAGTCTGCTACAGAACGGACAGGAATCCTGTGTGTTCCACTAACACACGGGACTCCTGTCAGACTGTAGCCAATTAACTCGGAGGGGGAGGAGCAGTGCAAGAACAGAGGATCATGCAGAAAAAAAACCAGCAGGACGGATCCGTGTGCGATCCGACCTGCCGGCTTTTTTTCTACAAAACTCAAGGTGGGCTCCCTCATAGTTGCGGCCGACCAACCGGTGTGTGCTCAGTGAGAGCGAGCACGCAGGTTGGTCTGCTACAACTATGGCCGGGAATCGGCCCGTCTATGGGGGGTTTTATGGATGGCATATGTCTTTAAACATTTCTTGTCTTCTTATCTCATTATTTGCCATTTTTACTGAAAACTTCACAGATCAATTCATATTCCAGCCATCCCGTTAAACATTAAGTACTTTTTAAAAGTCTATCTCTTCCAAGCCACCTGTAAGGATAGCTCTGCCAAACAGAGAGCAATAAAATGCTGAATGATGGTTTTGCCTAATCCTGACGGTTATTAGAGCCTTTTAATTGGTGCTCCGCGCTTGTCTTGGAACGCAGATCTATACCTGCGTATTTCGGCTGAAATTTTATAGAGAGACCTTCACAGTGCACATGATATGAGGCATTTTATTAAAATAAAAAGTGATGTATCATTGCTGACAGATGTTCTGCATTGTTTTGATTGCTCGGCTTCATAAATATTATGAATATAATCACGACCGCTAACCGCAACGATACAAAAAGTAATAATGATGTGTTGTTTGAGATAGCACCAGTGACGGCTGTATTTCCTTGATGGTGTTACAATGGCTTAATAAATGTGACATAAATCTTCCTCTGGTGTTCAGCTGTTTCCTTCTACCCGTAATGACACTCACTGGTTCCATACAAATGTGAAAGATATAGATTTCATTGGAAAGGCAAGCCATACATGTGTGGAGTGTATTAAAGTAATATATAGCATTTTAATACATGAGACGCCTGGCTGACAACCAATGTTACCGGAGTTACAGTTACACTCTTAAGTCTATCTTTAAAGGCACCTCTCGCCAAATGTGAACTCTCACTTTCTCAGTTCTCTTTCATTTTTGGTTTAGACCTATAACCTCTCATTAAAAAAAGTCTCAACACCCCATACACCTTAACCTCGGGTAGACCCGATGCCTCCCTGGAAAGCTGCAGCGATTGTCTTCATGGCTGCAGCATTTCTGGGGTTTCGGCACCGCCATAGACCTCCATGTTAATGGAGGAGCGCCGGCTTTCCCACTCACGCAGCCGGTGTCAATTATGACACCGGCTGCGTGAAGAACCCCGGAGGGAGGGAGAGTGCGCTAGGGAGGTTAAAGGTTCCCACATACGTATCGAGTGGGGACCGACAGATCAGCTGTGGAGAGCAACGTAATGACGTCATCACGTTGCTCTCCATCGTTTAAAGCATCAAACCGTTAGTTTGAATAGGTAGGCTGAACGGTATTGCTTATGCCAGCAGAGCTCAGAGCCCTGCTGGTATAAACAATGAAGAGAGAGATAAACTCCTATGTAACTCTCTCTGCGTGTCCTTGGACACTGCAATAAGGGCTTGTTTCCACATACGTCGGGACCCTGTCATGGCGCCGAGCCGCTCCGCCGCTGCAAGGCTCAACGTAGTCGAATACGTTGAGTCTTAGCACCGGCGGATGTGTAAACTGACCATCGGCCAAGCAGGCAATGTCTATCTGCTACGTCGGGAGCCCGCTAAGCGTATGTGGAAACTTACCCTTACTCTGCACACTCTGCAGCTTCCACGGGCACAGGCATAAGGGAGAGGAGAGAAGATTTTGCAGTCAACCTCCCCAACAGTGAGAAGGTGACGTGAGCTGCTATGAGTGTACTGCTACTAGTGACATCTACTGGTGGAATTTGATATTGCATTAGTTTATTCATTGCAATAACCCGTTTTATTCTGGCTTTCCTGCCCTAAAAACTGGTTGTGTCTTATGGTCCAAAAATATGGTAGTACAATACAGTCAGGTAAGTGTCATTCTCCTGGCACCTACCAGACTTGTCTAGGGTATTGCCAGAAAAAGTTATCTCTCACTCCAGAGACCATATATTGATTGCCCTAGACTTCAGTTGTGGCCTGCTTTACATCACGGCATCTGAGGCTTTGCATTGCACTTGGTGATGTAAGGCTTGGACGTAGCTGCTCACTCACGAAAACCCATGCATTTCACTATGCACAATTCTTAATGGAAGGCCAGAAGTTCTGTAGCTCTGTAGTTGGTGACTTCTGCGCAACTTGTATCTCAGTATCCACTAATTCCACTTTGTGAACTTTTTTATAACACCCCTTACAGAATATTTCACAGCAAGGAGATGGTATAAGTGGACTTATTGCATGGGTGGCATTCTGTCACTGTACCACAGTGGAATTCAGTGAAACCGTCTGCATGCCAAGGTGATGATTTGGAGGCCGTGCCGATAATTTTGTCAATATAGTGTATTGGGGTGATCTAATGGGCACTAAAGCGTTGCAGGAATCCTGAATTTACTCCTGAAGTTTTCGTTTTCAATAAATCTTTATTGAGGGTTTTTTTAAATTTTAACAAAACAAATACAGTATAATGAAATATGCTGTAAGTACCGACAATACGTCGTGGCGAAAGAAAAAGCTCCACGGGCTTGAGGTGTAGGAGCATAGACCATGGATCCCTGGGAAACCTCTGATCAAACAACTGGTTCAGGAGTCTAGAGACCCTGTCCCAGAAACGGGACAGCATCAGACAGGACCACCATATATGCAGGACGTCACCAACCGTGATACAACCCTGAAAGCAGCGATCAGACTGTTGGGGGTGAAGGTGAGCCGATTGGGCACCATGTACCATCTTGCAGAGCGCACACGAGCCCAGGGTGGACCTAGTAGTTTGTAGGTCGGATTCCCATCACATACGCATAGGATTGCGGGGATGGAAGTGTCGTGAGGCGAGAGTACAGAATTGTGATCAGTTGGGATTGTCTGGGGGTGTGAAAACAGATGTGTTCTAGCAAGGTAAATATGGGTACTTCTGAAGTTTTAACTCATTCCTGATTTTGTAACATTTTGTAAAAGCAGAGTTTCCTCGGGTGTTTATTTCTGAATTATTGTTGTTCTGTCTTTTTCCTGAAGGATAACTCAGAAGAACCCTCAGGAGGACACCTAATTGTATTGCCCAGCTTGGCATTTCCCCATAATAACTAATGTGATCTCTCAAATGTCCAGCTGAATATTTAATACACAAAGCTGTATAGCTGTCAATGGTAACTTAATATTCCATTAAGAGCATTGTTTTTATTATCCTCATCCCAGCAGCCTGTATATCCATCGAGATAATTGCATTTCATTCACAAATGCTGCCCCACAATATTCTGCTCCACGGACAGGGAAAATGGCAAAATTAGATAATAAGGAATATTTGCTTCAAATCTGGGGATTGCCGTGTTTCCACATACCCTCAGGTTTATGTTTCTGGAAGATCCGGTAACCTGCGCATTATTGTCTGGGTGTTAAATCAGAGAAATAACACGTTCCTAATTTCCCTTTATCTGCAGGCCATTGCCACAATGATGCCATTTGTATCAGGTGGCAGAGCCAGGAGCCCCCACACCACCCTGTCCCCGGCAGTCATCGCTCATTGATTAAAGCTGAACTCCGGGCCTCACTCCAATACAGGCTCCTCTCTTGCATTGTAATGACTGACAAGGAATTGCTGCACACTCTGAACTTCTCACTGTATGCAATAGAAGCCCAAAGAGCTTGACTACTTTCTTGGCTGAAGGGCAACCAGCATCATGTAGCCCTTCCTTCTTATTCTGAATGTCATTACCTAGGGTGGTCTACATGGACACATTGTTTACTCACTCACATCCATCCTTTAATGATATTTACAGTGATCCAGCCAAGAACCAACGTATTACTTATATCAGCCATTAGGACTCTTTGAGTACTCTGGGAGGGAGTTGTGATGCTTCAGTTATAAAGAACTTTGATGAAAAAATACATTTACTCACCCCTTCACACATACCGTGTTTCCCCGATGATAAGGCACTGTCTTATATTTTATTGAAAGGCCAAAATATGCCCTAGGTCTTATTTTCAGGGGGATGTCTTATTCTGATCATTCTGCCATTCATTGTCCCCTTCTAATCACTCTGTGCAATTCATTGTCCCCTTCTGATCACTCTGTACCATTCATTGTCCCCTTCTGATCACTCTGTGCCATTCATTGTCCCTTTCTGATCACTCTGTGCCAATCATTAACCCCCTTCTGATCACTCTGTGCCATTCATTGTCCCCTTCTGATCACTCTGCCATTCATTGTCCCCTTTGATCACTCTGTGCCATTCATTGTCCCCTTCTGATCACTCTGTGCCATTCATTGTCCCTTTCTGATCACTCTGTGACAATCATTAACCCCTTCTGATCACTCTGTGCCATTCATTGTCCCCTTCTGATCACTCTGCCATTCATTGTTCCCTTTGATCACTCTGTGCCATTCATTGTCCCCTTCTGATCACTCTGTGCCATTCATTGTCCCCTTCTGATCACTCTGTGCCATTCATTGTCCCCTTTGATCACTCTGTGCCATTCATTGTCCCCTTTGATCACTCTGTGCCATTTATTATCCTCTTCACCCAGACCATGGCCAAAAAAAAACCCATGGCAGCCACCTCTAATACCCAATCCTTGACCCAAATGACCCCAAACAGTCGCTTCTATTACCCACACCTTGGCCAAAAAGAGCCCATGGCAGCCACTTATATTGTCCACCCCTTGGTTAAAATTTCCCCAAGGCAGTCCTCTCTAATGTTGGCCCACATATGACCCCAAGGCAGTAATCTCTATGATCCACCCCTTGGCACAAATGACCCCAAGGCAGTAATCTCTATGATCCACCCCTTGGCCCAAATGAGCCCAAGGCAGCTGCTTCTATTGTATCCCCATCAGCCTGACCCCACAAGTTCACATCTTAGACGGACATTTAATGGCCCTGTATACCACTGAAATGAATATATACTGTAAATGATATGATATGTGTGTTCTCAGCATCATTCATAAACTCCAGGTTGTGTTTTACACATCTCCGTCTGATTTTCAAACACGCAACAATTGTTTTCAATAATGCATCTCCAGCTCCAGATGTAAAGCTTCTAAGTAAGTGGACCGCCCTGCAGATGGATTTACAAGGGTAGTTATATAATCCACAATACTTAAGACACTAAATAACCTGCCGTTTGCTCTCTCTTCTCTGCCTCAGCAATAAATTAGAGAGGTGTAAATCAGGAGCCATCAGGGCAGCGCAGAAATGCTTTACACATGTGTAGACCTTTGTGGTATGCTGGAGACTCCAAACCATGATGGTTGATGGTAGGGAAAAATGCTTTTGAAACGCCCATCACTTAATGTTATGGACCTTATCCAGAGCAATTATGGAGGCCGGAGATAATGTAAGAATGCTCAGCCTGAGGAGAGGCTATTAAATATAGCGCGGCCTCAGCATGCATTAAGGGAAGTCAGTATACCCTTACCTCAGTTGTCCCCCCCTTGTCATATATTCAGAGTTCTAGAGTGCCCCTTGAAACAGAAAACCAGCACCCCCCCCCCCCCCCCCCCCCTCCCGTGACATAAACTTCACCAGGGTCACTTAAAGGGCCCCTTTAAATATATGGCTAGGTGAACTTTTAAAAACACGTCTTAATTATATTTATGGAGAGAATTCTACAAAGTGCTCCGGTATGACAGTAAACAAGAACCAAATCCACCGCTATGAAGCACAGAGGGCTCATAAAATATCAAAGAAATAGTTTCACCTCCAAATTCAGAAGCAGTGCAGCTCCAAATTCAGAAGCAGTGCAGCATTGTTGCCCCACCATCACAAGAAGCCACAGTGGACTTCACTAGCAGTGCTGAGCTTGAATATTCGAATTGTGAATATATTTGATGAATATCGCCTATTCGAGAATTCAAGAGTCATAAACAACTGCCATGTAGAGATGATTTTTAATGAAAATTGATTGTAAAGCCCCTGAACATGGTATTATCAGCAAATGTGAAGAGTCCAGTGTATGCTACAAAAAAAGAGAGTATTGCTCTGACACAAATAGTTTTTAAATGCATAAATTAAGTTCAAAGTCAAGTGTAGATTGTAAGGGTCCTCTACTCCTCTTGTGTCATAACCTGTACTTGTGTGTTCTGGCTACTGTGGCTCTGATAGTAAGTATGAGAGTTGTTAAGGGATAGACTATGCACTTGGAAGCACTGACTTCCAATGAGTGCAACTACCCCCATTAGCTCAATGTAGGGCCTTATTATTGGCCGTACTACATAGAGCAGTCAACAACGCGGCCCTTTTAAGTCAATGGTCTGACCTACAACTAAAGCGTCTGGGCACATTAGATATACATCAGTCTGACGCGACCATTGACTGTACATCAAGCCTCCATAAGGCTATGTTTCCACTGCGTTTAGGGATGCACCGATACCCCCTGAATTAATCGAATGTCTTGACGGGGATGTCGGAGCAGTCCATACATATGCATGACTTCCTGCCCTGCCTATTTACACGGCTTTCAGCTGGTCCGCAATGTGGGAAGTCATGCATTTGCATGGCATGCTCCGTGGAAACATAGCCTTATGGTTATCTTGACATAAACACGATGGAGGCCTGGACTGGTGTATCAGAGGATATGAGGCGCTGTGTAGATAGATGTGTCACAGCCCATTGAGTCTTTGCACTGCGCTTTAATCCAACGCAGGGATTTTGATGCAGTATAGCCTTAGCCTAACGCCGCCCATACACATTGGGATCTGCAGCCGATTGGTCAATTATTCGGCCATGGATTGCAGCTGCCCACCTTGAGCGATCAACCTAAAAAGGTCAAAATCTTTCAGGGAAGGAATCTCACAGAAATCCACCAGAATGGTAAATCCCTGTGCGATCCACTTACCTTCGATCCCCTTTCAAAGAATCCCACGGGAAGGGCTGTGTTGATGGTGCAATTCTCTGTAGTTTTGCCGGCGACCGCAAGCAGTGTGGTGATGTCACCATGGCTAGCTTTATTCAGATGTCTGTTAAACACCTTTAGATATCCTTTAGATCTACCAACTATGTAGTATAGGGTCCTCTGTGACAGGTAGACTTGATTGTTTAGAAAGTCCCTCATATTACATGGTTTTGTTAAAACAAAAGGAGATCTAAAGGAAATCTGACCATAAGTCCTTAAGTCCCCCATACACCTTCAGATCACTCCATACAATTTCTTTTAGATCTACCAACAACTATGTA
>CM070039.1:12064490-12106253 GCA_036250615.1 Ptychadena robeensis
TATTTTATTTCTTTATGACATGTAAACAAGAACCAAATCCACCGCTATGAAGCTACGAGGGATCATAACAAAAATCAAAGAAAAGTTCCACCTCCAAATTCAAGCCAGGTCATGCTCCAAATTCAGAAGCAGTGCAGTCATTGTTGCCCCACATAACGAAGAAAGCCAAAGTGTGACTTCACTAGCAGGATGAGATTGAATATTCGAATTGTGCATATATTTGATGAATTAGCCTATGCGAGAAATAAAATGCTATGTATAAACAATGCCATCATGTAGAGATGATTTTAAGAAAAGTGATTGTAAAGCCCCTGCACATTGGTTAGTATTGGTATTATCAGCAAAATTGTAAGTTAGTCCAGTGTGTATGTTCTATCATAAAAAAGATGAGTTATTGCTCTGGACGACAAATGATGTTTTTCAGTATTTTCATGTCGTATAATTAATAAGTTGCAAAGTCAAGTGTAGATTGTATTAGGGTCCTCTTTACTCCTCTTGGTCATAACATGTGACTTGTGTGTTCTGGCGATGTGGCTCTGATAGTAAAGTAAAAGTTATGAGAGTGGTTAAGGGATAGGATATGCCTTGGAAGCACGACTTTCCACTGAGTGCAACTACCCCCATTAGCTCAATTGCAGGGCATTATTATTGGCCGTTACTAAATAGAGCAGTCAAAAAAGCGGCCCTTTTAAGTCAATGGTCTGACCTACAACTAAAGCGTATGGGCCATTTAGATATACATCAGTCTGACGCGACAGTGAAGTACATCAAGCCTACATCAAGGCTTATGGTTCCACTGCGTTTAGGATGCACCGATACACCCTGAATTAATCGAAATGTCTTGATACGGGGGAGTTGTCGGAGCAGTCCATATCATATGAATGACATTCCTCCCTGCTAATTTACACGGCTTTCAGCTGGTCCGCAATGTGGGAAACGTCATGCATTGCATGGCAGCTCCGTGGAAAATTTGCCTTATTGGTTATCTTGACCATAAAACACGATGGAGCCTGGACTGGTGATCAGAGGATTGACGCGCTTGTGTAGATAGAGTGCCCACAGCCAATTGAGTCTTTGCACTGCGCTTAATCAACGCAGGGGATTTTTGTTTTGATGCAGTATAGCCTTAGCCTAACCGCCGCCCATACACATTGGATCCTGCAGCCGATTGGTCAATTATTCGGCCAGGAGCAGGCTGCCCACCTTGAGCGATCAACCTAAAAAGGTTTCAACATCTTCAGGAAGGAATCTCACAGAAATCACCAGAATGGTACATCCCTGGCGATCCACTTACCTCGATCCCTTTCAAAGAATCCCACGGGAAGGGCTGTGTTGATGTGGTGCAATTCTCTGTAGTTTTACGACCGGCACGCAGGTGGTGAGTCACCATGGCTTAGCTTATTCAGATGTCTGTTAAACACCTTTAGATATCCTTTAGATCCTACCAACTCTATGTAGTTAGGAGTCTCGTGACAGGTAGATTTGATTGTTTAGTTATATTAGTCCCTCATATTACATGGTTTTGTTAAAACAAAAGGGAGATCTAAGGAAATCTGAACAAAGTCCTTAGCCCCAACACCTTCAGAATCACCCATACAATTGCTTTTAGATCTACCAACAACTATGTAGTGCCGGGGTCAGCCTTGATAGAAAATAGTGCTTGGAAGGTATATATCACTGCTTGTAGTTGCCGGGTCCTCCGAAGAAGAATAGTGATTGGAAGGTCTATTCAATGCTATGTCGTGCAGGGTCCTCCCTTGATAGAATACATAGTGATTGGAGGTTATATTAATGTGTGTAGTTTGGGTCTCCCTGATAGAATAAATAGTGATTGGAGTATATATCACTGCTATGTAGTGCGGGTCCCATGATAAATACATAGTGATTGAAGGGGAAAAAATTCACTGCATGTAGTGCCGGGTCCCTGATAGATCATTTAGTGATTGGAAGTGGTATATATCACTGCTAATGTAGTTAAACTGCTCGGTCCTCCTGATAGAATAAAGTGATGGAAGGATATATCATGCTAGTAGTGTAGTGCTGGGGGTCCTCCCGGATAGAATACCTAGTGATTGGATGGTTGGTGCTATATCCACTGCGGTGTTAGTGCAGGGTCCTACCTGATAGGAATACATAATTATGGGAGGGTTATATTCCACTCCTATGTAGTGTTGGGTCCTCCTGATAGAATACATAGTGATTGGATAGGTAGATATCATGCTATGTAGTGCCGGGTCCTCAACTGATAGAATACATAGTGTGGAAGGTATATGATCATGCTAGTAGTATGGGGTCCTCCCTGATAGAATACATATGTATTGGAAGGTGATCTATCACTGCTATGTAGTGCCGGTGTCCAAGGATAGAATACATAGTGATTGGAAGGTATATATCCCTGCAAGGTTAGTGCCGGGTCCATCCTGAAGAATGCTAGGATGGAAGGATTAGACAGCTCATTTTATTACATGGTTTGGTAGTACGTAGTTTAGTATTAGAACAAAAAGTTGATTGTACAGAACTTGTATGGAGTGATCTTAAGGTGTATGGGGGCCTACTGAGGGCCACTATCATATAATATTTAATGAAAAATTGTGATCTGTTTTAGGTGCAACAATCCACCCTTTGTTTTGTGCTTCAAGTTAATCATCACCTATACTGCTAGAAGATAGTACACATTTTGTTTTTTTTTTTTTATATGAAATTTTGAATATAAAGAGGTTTATCCGTCCTGAACGAGGCCTGATGGGATGTGCAGTCACCATGTTAATCCATAAGATGTGTGCTTGTAAGTAAATTTACTGTGACTTATTACCAGCCAGTCCTGAGTTTTTCAGGCTAAGAAAAGCTCTTCTAATATGTGATACAATCTGGTCGGCCCTGGCTCTTGTGAAATGCAATTATGATGGAAAAAAATGCAATTGCGAAAAAGATTTTGTCTAATAAGCAGATATCCCTCCCCAAAGACATACCAGGGACCGCTCGGATTGCAGGATTGATGCAGCGTCTCCAACTGGAGGGCGGCGGCTGCTCTCATGTTATTTCTTCCAGGCGGATGTAAGTATCCTCATATTTGTAAATGCAGGGTCCGCTCCCTGCAGGACTGGGGCCCCTTGTGCAGATGTGCAGAGCTCAAGGCTGGCTGACATGTGAACTGTCCCTTAATAAAACACTACATCACATGACACACTTGCATCATTATATGATTTATTTTATTTAACATTGATTTATATAGCACAAAACATATTACGCAGCGCAGTTACAATACATTAGAGTGGAGATACAACACAATTCGTACACACAGTGTTAGACCAAGGAGGAGTGGAGGACCCTGCTAGTGTTAGTGCTTACAGTCTAATACATGTTTTATTTTTGATACATGCAAATGATCCTAAAAGCTCCCTGCCCAAATAAGTGTCGATCTAATTACATACCCTGTTTCCCAAAAAATAAGGATTCTCCCTTAAATTATATTATGGTTATCACCTACATTTTGCCCACGCTGACATAAAGGGCATCCCCAAAAATAAGGCACCCTCAAAGAGACGGTACTGAACTATGGACAGGGGGGATCAAGAGGGGGCAATCAGAAGACAAGGAGGATCATGAAGGGGTTACACAAGGTATTCCCCTCTGAGTCTCCTGGCTGTGCTATTTGATTCCACGTTAAAATTTAGATGCTTTATACTGTCTTATTTCAGGGAAAAACATGGATGTATTTGGATCCTGTCTAGCGGTAGGGGAGGGAAAAGAATTCTTAAGAAAATTTCCCTGCAAAAGACCGCATGGAGAAGAGCACATGGTCAGTCATCAGGTTGATCTTCTCTGATTTGGAGATAAGGCTTCCTGTGTAGGAAATGCACAAACAAGATCACCCAATCAGAGCAGGAGTACCACAACCAATCCCTAACCAAATTATCACGTTTTCTTCAAGAGGTCACTTGGAGAAGGTGGCTAGATGTATCAGTGAGATAGTGTCCATGCAGTCCCTCGCGGATTGACCACGGGAAGATTTAAGGGCCGTTGTGGCCCGATGTATTTGGGTGCGGCTTTCCACATCCATTATTTTTCCATTGAACTAAAGGACGTGCGCTTCACACTGACACTGCTTTGTTGTCAGGGCATTTTTGTGGAATCCTTCCGAATTGGAGGGTTGTGTCCGCAGCTTTTTACCATTGAGGATCGATAGTCAAAAGGCAAGCGGAAACAAAATGAATATGAAAGAACTGAGTTAGGAGGTTTTTGTATAATATATTTTTATTTGATTGATTTTATTGATTTGATGATTTCATATATCCGAACAAACCAACAGGCGACCGAAACAAATGAACCAAAAACCACCAAAACTTTACCAGTTCTATACTTTTTTATCAGGGAAATAGGGTACACCCCCCCCCCCCGAGCCAATACATCATACTATATAGAACTAATATTAATTACCCAATAATTACCCCTGCCCCTTACAACCTTTATACAATATCTAAGGTGATAGGCATACAGGTAGCGATCCTCCCTCTATAGAGAGGGACAGGACTGCAGTGCAGATTCTGGCGATTTCACCCCACGCAACAAGCGTGACTGATTGCGAGAAAACGTGTCAGTAAAAAATAGACAGGAGGAATCTGCCCGGTATGGTTGTTAAATCCCACAACAAACAGAGCATATGGGTACACTTGCAGGGGAGTAACATCACACAATCGAACCTCCTGGGCGGGTTTTAATTTTAAATTTTTTTTAATTGGTTTTTTAAAAAAGTATTAAAACATCCCTCCATGACGTTCTGTCTACCTTTTTTTGAACCTTTAAATCATATCCTCGATTGGCAACAGTTTTGATGCCGTGAGAGATGTGCTGCAAAAATCTGGTTGCAAATATGGCGGGTGGCACACTGGAGGCGTCAAGGTGTTCTATAGAATTCTCCTCAAGACTTCATGTTGAAGTGCCGAGTAATGACATTAATACCCAGTAAATGCGTTGTTCACGTGGATCGTCTCGCCATGGCTTTACGTAAAAGCAGGGTTATTGACTGAAGTGAGGGGCCTGCGGCGGGATCTGGGGGGGGGATCTTCTTTCTTTAGAATCAATCATTAAAAGGAAATTGGGTTAAATTGGGTTTTTTGTGGGTGGGGTGGGTTTTTTTTTTTTTTTTTGCATTACTCCTATTTGGGCACACTTCTTAGTGTCCGCATGTAGGATGCTCATTTCGGTGGTACACTGCTGTCATTTCCGCCTCGCGCCGTGGCTTTGTCACACAGCTGGTCATTATTGACACCAGCTGCTGTGAGAGGGGAGCCGTCGCGCTCCTCATTAACGGAGGTCTATGGCGCGCCCCCACATGCCCCCTCCCCCCCCCACCCCTTCCGATGTCACCGAACCCAGGAAATGCCGGTTCAGCGAGTAAAGACAATCGCGCCAGCTTCCATGGGAGGCATCGGGTCCTCCCCTAGGCGGCCTTCCCACTGCGTGTGAAATAAACGGGACCTGAACGGCGAGTTTTTTTTCACGAACAGGGTTTCGTCTCAACCCGCTAGGAGTTAGTGATGGATCGACCCCGGACTTTGATTGTTCGCGAACGGCAACTCGAACTCCGGGTAAAAAGTTCGCGACACCCCGGGCGAACCCGCCGAACTCCCATTGACTCAATGGGAGGTTTATTTTGTGTATATTTTAAAAAACAAAGGTGACCCCTTTTATGGCCACAACAATGTGTTGGAAAGTTGTTTCAAGGGGGAAAACACCTGGGCACAATTCATTTTCATGACAGAGGGGAAAGAGGGAAATGCTCATGGCCAATAAATCTCCAATATGAAAATTTTTTTTTCACATATAAATCGCACCAAAGATTTCTGCAATGATAGCAATTGGAAATAAAGTGCAATGAGTGGTTACCCTTAGACCGTGTTGATGTGGATTATCTCCTTTGTATGACCTGCACATATATACTGGACTTTGCATCTGTCAATGTTTCTGCACTCACGCCCTAGAGGGGGGTCGTAGATTTCACCGGTCAGTTCCAGGTGAGGGTTCACCTTTGAGTTAAGTCCTGGGGCAACCGTAGTAGGGTATCCAAAAAAAAAGAATTAAAGTTTTTCTACGACCAAATTATTTTCAATTTTTCCGATTCCGCTTTTGGTTTGTATCACTAGACAGCAATCACCTTCTCATTCTGGGGTGTGGCCACATGGCAACACACTCATTGAGGTGATCGCTGATTGTGATACGAAAGCCCCTTCACCACGCAAGGTAGCGAATCACAAAGGGAGGAAGTGGCACATTGTATGTGTGTTTTTTTTTAATTGCAGCAAGACATGAGGCCAGAAACAGAAAATTATGTCATCTACATTTTGACATAAATTATGTATGGTAGCAGCCCCGCGTTTGTAGCAGCGGCCAGAAAATTGATGTTTTTCCAGGCAGAATGTGAAAGGGAAAAAGGTGCGGCTTGAACCCTAGTTGGTGGAGGAGTTAGGATTCATGAAATGAAGATGAAAGGGACATCTTTGGGGTTGTTTATGAAGTTTTCCTGTGGGGACCATTTTAGGCCAAGGCCTGTTAAGATCAGGCCTTTTTGTAGGCAAAACGTTATCCCCCATGTCAGGTTCCCTTCGGAATCCAATGCCTAGTTCATAATTCTAGGAACGTGAGTTGGTGATCCATCACTTTTTTGACCCAGGCGACTTCGCTCTCGGGCACTATGCCGCTGCAGCACTGAAGGTCCTTGACAGGACCTAGAAGCAGGACAGGACAGAAGTTCAAGAGCGTGTAATGTGGATACGCTCTGGGCACCGGTCAAGTCTGCACACCCAGCTAGTCAAGGGGTTTTCATCGCTTTCAGAGTTTTGGCAATATCCGCAGGAAGCCAGGTCGTCTGAGATCTGTCCGGTCCAGCGTTCTCTCAGGGGTGGATCCCGAAGGCTTGTGGACTGGTGCGTAGGACTGAAATGAAAAAGCTCCGACGTCCTCCATCAACCGCACGTTTCTGTGAAAGGCCATTGTTCCTTGCCGGCCTTCTTACTCTACGGTCGGCTAAGCAGGGGAATAATTGATTAGGTAGTGTCACCTCGTCCTAGTAGAGTCAGTTTGTGAATGTGCATCACCTTAAAAGCGGTTGGGTAGATGTAGTTTTTTTTTTGTTGTAGTATGTGTATGAGCAGATGTTGTATGCCTAGATCTAACTGGGCATCCTCTCAGACCTGCGGGGAATTCCATGGTAACCTTTCAATATTACTTTCTGCTTCTTTCTTTTTTTGGAGCGTGTCGCGGGGGTGGGGTCTAGTAAGTTTTGGCCCCCTTAGTAGTAAAGATCGTTGCTCCTTCATCCTTTATCGAGGGGCCCTCAAAGGCACGGACAGCCACGTGAAAGACCCCATGCGCACAAGGAGGGAGCGAAGCTACCTCAAATCGACCGTTTCCTCCTCCTCATAGATCTCATTGCGGGTCTGTTCCTCCCCCCAGCACGTACAAACCACCATTTTGTGTCCAAGATAGGTGACCACAAGTGAGCACCGTGGGATGCCTGCTGAGGTTGGGCCTTCTTTCCTCCCCTGAAAGCCACCTCCTCCTGTCTGTTTTTATCTCGACTCCTCATTCCAGCGTGCCGCAGGTCCGTGCAAGCGAGGAGTGCTAAGGCTGGAGTTCTGGTGTGATAGGTGACCAAAACTCTCCTCTTCGGCTCATCCCCAGCCCTGATCCAGCACTCTTCGCAGGGCACGCTCCAGGAAGAAAGGCAAATGGGATGATGGTCGCTGATTGTGCATTCGTGCCGACTGACAAGGTGTTTTTGTCACTCTTCGAAAGGACGCATGCAGGCCTAAGGGGAAGTTTGCCGTTAATGAGCGTCTTCCAGTAGGATGGCCAATAATCCCCAGCTCCGCAGGGCTGTCCTAGCACCCTGGTGATACAGATACCATTCACAGCGTTCTCTTGTTGGAGCAGCAGGCGGTCAAATGGGAGTTGAGTGTTGAATTCATCTATATTCCGGTAGGACTGTCAAAATTCAAGCCGCCTCACTGGCATGTTGTTTCGCTATGTTTCTGACTTTTGACAAATAGCCCTAGCGTGTAGGAACGCCTGAACTGGGCACACACCTCTCCTAGCCTGCTTGCAGGACTCTGTAAGCCCTGTTGTTGTTGTGTTGTTTATGGTGGTTTTTTTGGTACTGTGCCACAAAGCGTTGCACAATCAGATTTAAGACATGTGCACATGGCACGGCAGTGACAACTTGCCCATTTAATTATGTCAATGCCGCCAACAGATGCTTTCCATGTCACACACCACTTTGCCAATCCCCAGTTGGGCGGGTGTCAGTTGTCAGCACGAGCCACCTGTGCATTAAGGGCGGACAGGATTCTGGGTCCGGTGGGCTCTCTGCTTTCAGGCAAGTCAGCCCCAAGACAGCGTGACACTGTCGTATCGGGAGTGTTGTGAATAGCCCGGGTAGCTGCAGGGATGCAGAGATTGTGGAGCGAGCGCATCAACGAAGCGGACTCAGTTCCGAGGAGGAGGTTATTTTTTGTTTTTTTAGGAGGAAACGTAGTAGAAGATCCCTTTCTGTGGTTGGCAGCAGGCATGAATCAAGTCCTTGGCATGTGTCACCAACTCGGACGCAGAGGCCACGCATTCCATGCCTGGGCAGCTGTCAACAGTGTGTTTACCAATGCGCAGGTACTTGAGTTGACCTGCTGACCGTGCTTTGCAGACCATTTTGGAGGGGATAATCATGTTGTGTTATGTAATGGACCTGGACCCAAACATGTCTCAACGCCAGGAGATGCATGAGATTCTTTTTCCACAATGGGAAAATAAGAATTGTGGGATTGCCGGTGACTTGTGGGTCCCCTGTGTGAAAAAAAATTTCGGCTTTTTTTTTTATATTTGTTGGTGTCTTTGGGCCGGGTACCTTCCACTGCGGGGGCCCAATAGCCACAAATTTTTTGATAGGCCCTCAGACTCCCAAGACTGGATTTGGTAAGCAGTGACGGGCTAAGAGTGCTCCGTCAAGCCAGCTGTCAGATCGTTGTTTTATTTTTTGCTTAAAGGGGTGTGACTTCTTGTGACATTGGTTTTTTAGCCTTTTTTCTTTTTCGAACATCCTCCTTTCACTGACACCTGACCGTGGCCAGATGTAGCTGTGACTGCTCAAAGCGAGAGGCGAGAGTTTAGAGGCGAAAGGCTGGTGTTCTGGTTGGAGTAGGGGGGTGCAAGGGGACAGCAGTGGTGTATTGCAGTTGGTCCCTGAAGCCTGAAGATGCTGTTGGGACAGGAGGAGGAGGGTGGCTTTGAGTGTGTTTATGGTCCTGCCTTGTATGCATTGGTTGATCCCAAAGCGTTGTGTGTGAGTATATGTGCCCTTCTATTTATAAGCAGTTGACCGAGGTGGCTTTTGACTTCCCACGAATTCATGTATTAGTTTTTTTTATTTGCACACGTTCGCAAATGGCCATCGCTGTCTATAAGCGGCAGGGACACACAAAACAAAATGCCACATATGGTGAGCTTTGCACTGATGGAATACTGGTGGTGGCAACGCAGGGGTGATTGGGTGCTGTCTGGCTGACCACAGGTGCCGATAACATGCTGCCTGACTGTTGCCACTAGCTCCTTGTGATGATGCCCCTGCTACCCAACTCGTTCTCCCTCATCCTCACTCTCTGTATCTCCAATATGAACTTTCCCCCTTGTTCTTCCTCTCTTCGTGTGGGCCCCAGGTGGTGACATCCACGTGACACATATCATCATCAAAACCGCATTCACCTGTATCTGACAAACTCAGCAAAGTAGCCGCCAGTGGTTTTTCTTTTTGAGTAGCCGCAACACCCCAGCGGGATAACAAAAATCACCGTCATCCCACACCGAACCTCCCAGTGTGCCTTGTAATGCTACCTGTCAGAGGCATGTTGCTTATATTTGTCATATACATGCTCTGGCAAAATAATCAATAATGGTGCGCATCATCATCTCCTCTTCCAAAGATGTGGTGACACAACATCCTGCTGATGGGTTCAATGTTTGCGGATGTGTGTTGGTGCTTTAGTATTGGGGGCGGGGTCCGGTACAGGTGAGTGGCAAATTTGAGACGGAGGTGGGTCCTTGGTGTCCAGGGTCGAGTGGTGGATGTGGAAATTGGGTGTCCTCCGTGGTAAACCAGTCAACGAAGTCACCAGCATTTCTTAGTTGATGGTAAGTGGCCTCTGAAACACTGGCCATTATTCTAGGGCCAAAGGAAATTTCACCACCACGACCAGACCACCCCCAAGTCCCTGCGGGAGTGGCGGCCTCTGCCTATGCCCGTGTCATTTATGGGTTTTTTGGTGTACAAGGCCCTGTGGCAGCAGATCTATTCTTGGGTGGGCACGGACAAGTGGCACAAGGCCTGGTTAACGCACGGAAAGTGTTTTTTTTTCTTAAAGCCCTGCACTTTTTATAATACCCTACAACGGGTTTCAAAAAAATGGCGGGGTATTACCCTTCAACAAGATTGTGGCTGGGATATTACCCTTCCACCAGATAACTGGCGGGCACACACAGTTGGCACAGGCTGTATAATGCACGGATAAGCCCTGCCCACTTTATATTACCCTACATATGGGTGAAAAATAAAAATTGTGGGTATTCCCCTTCCACCAGATAACTGGGGCTGATGCCACACCCAGTTGGTCCTGCACGATGAGCTCAGAATCGTCATATCTCTTCGATGAAATCACCACTCTTTCCGTTTGTCAGGCAGCACCACCACGAAAGTAATCTGGCGTCAGCCACTCGGCACTTTTATACTTATTTTGTAAGAAGCCCGAGCATCCTGATCACATAGGACTGGTCAGTATCGCGGGGTGTAAAGACTGAGCAAGTGTACTTGCACCCCTATAAAAAATAACCTCAATTTCTGCTCAGTTCGTGTTCGCCGGTATGGGGAATGGTGCAACTGCCGAGATAGTAGGGTGAGAAGCACCAGGGCCTAACAAGCACGCACCATAGAATTAAGACTGTCGGCTGAGCAGTGCTGCGCCACCCCCAACACCCAGTCTGCGTCCAAACAAGGCTGTGTTGCTGGAGACAGCACGGAAAAAGACCGCACTTTTTTTTTTATTAATACTCCTACACGTAGTGGGGCAAAAACATGCTGGGTATACCTTCAACCAGAAACTGTGCTGGGCCACCCCGTGGCACAAGGCTGTAATGCACGGAACGCCCTGCACTTTTTCTTAATGACCTACCATGGGTTTGAACAAACACTTGGGCTTGAGGTCTCCCCCGAGTTCCCACCCGTACACTCATGTCGAGTGCTGCGTTAGGCACGATCACAGGGCCAGTCTTTGGCATCAAGGGCTGGGATGGTAATCGCAAGACACGGAAGAGCTCCCACATGCGACTTTTTGGGAGCATTCAGAGCGACCGTAACCACTCGGGCCAGTGCAAACCCCACCCTTTGCCCCTGCGCCGGTGCGCTTCCGACCCTCCGAGCGCCCCGACCGATATCCGGGGCCCCTGGCGCGGTCCACATGCTCGAGGCTCGGGTTTTGCCCAGTCGGCCAATGCAGGCACCATGGGGGTATACTTGCCCACGTGGCCCAACGCGCCAGGGCCCTGGCCTCTTCCTTCCTGTTATCAGTCCCCTTACCCCCTTCTCGGGGTCGGGCCGTCCCGCCGTCAGCACACACACCTTGCATGGGGCGTAAGCCCTCTCCACCAAGATAAACTCCGTGGGCTGGGCACCGCACAGGTTGGTGCCGCCATGAGGCCGACCGTATCGCACCGGAATCCCGCCCTGCACTTTTTATTACATACCCTGTATGGATTAGGTGAAAAACAATTGACGTGTAAGTACGCCTTCGGCGCCACCAGAAGGAGGGATAGACGGTGGGCGCTCGGGGCACAAACAGCGTCAACCACACGCTAGCAGCGTGGCCCATAGCTGTACATACTGCACACGGAAAAGCCCTGCACTTTCCTTTAATTACCCTTTATGGCTCGGGTGAAACAAAAATTGCTGCGGTATTACCCTTGTCTCCGATAACTGTGGCTGGGCACCCACAGTTGGCACAAGACTGAATGGACCGCCCTGGCCATATTATTAATACCCTACACTAGGTGTATGAACTGGGCAGAGCAGGAGCGTCACCACCCCCGGCGGGTTACGCGCACACACAAGTGCCAACAGACGAGCCACACAAGTTTGTCCATGGGACAAGTCGTCGAGCAGGCACGCGGCCGCGCGACGGCCGCGATAGATGTGCAGCGTCGGCCGTAATACAAGGAGCGTTGCCACTCGAATGGGCCTACCGGTGGGTGAAACACCTAAGGCGAGAAAAATGCACTGACACACACCCAGTAGCCCTGCTAAGCATGAGTTAGGGAGACAGTCACCCAGGAGCGGGCGAAGCACGGTGCGCCAAAACGCAATCAGGACATGTGCATCTGTGCCGGTCGGGAAGGCCGATGAAAAAGTGGGCAGGAAGCGGAAAGCCGTGGTCGCAACATACAGGGGGACACAACAGGGCTTCCACAGAGGCAAAGGGACGGGGGATGGAACTGTAGTAGTGGGCGCACACACAGTTGGCACAAGGCGTGTAAGTGTTTTTGTGTGAAAACTTTAAAGCACTGCAATACCTTAAACTAGTGTGAAAATTCCCGGGGTTACAAAGTGACACAGACAATTATGGGTGGGCACGGGGCAGTGTGGGCGCACAACGAGTTGAGCACACGCTGTGTAAGTGGTGATGAAAACTAAAGATCGAAATAGCCCTTAAAATAGTGTGAAAATTCCTGGGGTTACAAGTGCCACCAGACTAATTATGGGGGGCACTGGGCAGAGTGGGCGCCCACAAACAGTTGGCACAAGGCTGTAGCGTATTTTTTTTAGGGTGAGAAGCACTGCAATAGCCCTTAAAAAGGGTTGAAAATATCCCCTTGGGTTTGGTGGGTACCAATAGTGCCCCAAATAGGATCACTGGCAGGTGCAGTAGGCACTTGTGTGAGGGTGAGGCTTGTGAAAATCATTGCCAGCAGCCCACAGCAGGCAGTATTTTTTTTGGAGGTTGGTAGCGAAAAAGAGCCCTAATAAAGGGCTTTTGGGGGGGTCTTTCGGACTACTGTCCGGACTTGCAGATTGAGGAATATGAGTGAGGAGTAGGACTGCAGATGATCATTGTTTCTAGCTAATAGGTGTCCCTATACAGAACAAACAGCAGCAGCCAGCACCTATCTAGCTAACTCTCTTCTCAGCATCAAGATGTGAAATGGAAGTCTCTCCTCTCCTGCTGTAGGGGGTGTCGTGAGGTGGTGGGTGCTTGTATTGGCATGTATTGTGCTGCGACTGATCCAGGGTCAATTTTATCAATCAAAATTTTTGGGGGGGCGTGGTCGACTTGCCATATGTTCGCGAAGCACGCGGCGAACTGAAACACCCGAGTTCGCCGCGAACAGTTTCGCCGGAATGCGAACCAGTCAGTTCGGTCCATCACTCCTAGGAGGTTAAGATGCTCCAAAGGCACTATTTGGGGGCTATCCACCCCAATTTTTTTTTTTTTCTGTTACGAAGGTTCCCCCCAAAACCACAACCCCGCCAAACATTAAGGGCCACCAGTATATTAAATAGAGACTTCACAGAAGAGTGAATCATCCCGAGACAGAAGCTTGCTAGACAGGATCGTGGCATACAAATGTATCGCACAACATGACCGGTTTCACTTTCAGAACAAGCGGCTAAAGTCAATTAAAGCGACATAAACCGGTTTATTTTAAACAAAAGGTCTCGGGTGTGGTGTTTAAAAAGCAGTAAAATTGGAGACGCAGGAGGAGGACAAAACTCTTTATTACACGCATAAAACGCTGTTAAAAATACATGTTGTCCGGCAATCTCCATAAAAGTGACACGCATAACATGGTTTTTTGGTTAATTTTTATTTGAACAATCCTCCTAAATATTTAGCAACACTAAACAAAGCTGTATTTATGTTTTGTTTTGCTGTAATTGTAAATAATATTTTTTTGTTTGTTTTTGCATACGGTGGAGCGTGATCCAAACCGGCGATCAATGGCTGCTTGGCTGGGAAAGCACAAATACATATTAATACGGGTTAACTAGGACGGCCCTACAACAAGATAAAGGGGAGACGATAGTAATAGCTATTGTGTGCGCATAGTGAAAAATAACAGCTGTGTATCTGAGGGTGTGGGACAACACCTTGCTTTATTATGCGATTTTCATGTAATCCCGGATCTGGGGATAAGGAATCCGGATTATAGGGGAAAAGCAGGTATAAAAAAATTTTTTAAATTTACCGCAATGATGTCATAATCAATGTTGATATAAATGCCTATTATTTATCTGCTTGTATTTTTATAGCCGTCCGACATATACCAGCACTTGACAGAGTGTATATATTCATATCCACTAACTGTATTCAAGAGGAGATACAAATCTAAATGTCCCTACATGTAGTTTTTCACTGGTTTTGATTATGCAACTAAAGGTGGCCAACAACAGGTCGAGGTTTACACCGCATTCTGGCCAATCGGATTAACCAGGCGCGTTGCACGCCGAATCGATCACGAGGAATCGAGTGCAGCACCACCTTGACGATCAACCCTGACTGATCGATTGGCCCCAAATCGTGGTATCGTTGCCAGGGAACCAACGGTCTGTTTCTGGTCGTTACTTTCGGGCACGCCCACATCAAGGGGACATGGTGGAGGCCCACGGAGTGTATCACAGGGATCATTTCCGATGGCTGACATTTGTGCAATCGATCGACTTTTTTGTGGTGGAACAGAATCGTCGGCCAGGAATCAGTGGGCCTAAGGTGGTAGGCACAGACTTGTATGTGTCGATCGATCGATGATCCGGAATCGATGGTATCGTCACGTCTATGACTAGTAAACACATAGTCCACATATGTACTAACCTAGGAGTCATCTTTATTTTGGGGAGCCAAAACCTACGCATGTCTTGAGTGTGGGAGGAAACCCACGCAGACACTATGGGAACATACAAACTCCTTGCAGATTAGTGCCCAGGCTGGGATTTGAAGCTAGAACTCTAGCGCTGATGCGTCCAGAGTGCTTAACACTGGGGGAAAGCCACCGTGGCCTAGCCGCATATTGTATGTTGTCCATTGCCACTGTGGATTTTTTTTGTAAGCTAACAAGATATTTTAATGTGGAAAGGTACAATACATTTGATATGGAAGTTAAGTTAAAGCGGATGTACACTCAATTAATTGTAAGTTACATTAACAAAAATGTTGATAGGTTAATGAATTGTATAATTATGTAAAATAAAATTTGATCTTAACTCTGCGATGGTGATAGATGGTGGGCTTAGGGCTCCACGATCCTAAAACTCAGATCATGCTGTTCCATGGAATCATGATGAGAGATTCCAGTTTTATCGCAAGGCTTCCAGGGGTTAAACTCCAGGCGCAATTATCGCGCAGTGGCCCCTGGGGGTGTTCAATAGTTTTTATTTATTGAAATTTTGTCAGTGTCGACTATGGGGAGCCGAGACACAAAATTACTGGCAATCACAGGCTCTTAGGACATGGAAGATGTAGAAGACCTCACCTTTTCGAGACTTGTCTTCTCTTAAAGTGACCTTTCATTAAAGTCAACATTTAATTAAAAACAGACCACACCAGAAAAATGATTTGATTTCATGACTGGCTCTAGACGTGCCCTGAGAACAAGCAGCTAGCGTATCAGGGCCAGGGAGAGTGAGGGGGAGCTGCTAATGGATTTTTTGTCTCTTCATACCTGTAAGGTACTTTTGGGGGGGTTTCCTCCCTATATCGGCACGTCTAGTGCCATTGAATGTTAATATAATTTTCTGGTGGTCGGTCGTTTGAAAGTTGGGACTTTGAGAAAGGTCCAACTTTAAGGAGAAGAAGAAGTCTTAAAGGTGAGTCTTCTACATCTCTAAGCATGATGTGATGACATCATATCGTATAATAACACAGAGAACAGAACTACCAGCATCCCTTCAGGACATAATGCTTCTGGTGTCATCTAGCGCCTGATCCAGCAGATTGACAAGAAAGCCTGATCCTCCATACGGCTTGTGGGTGGTGCCCGTGTGCAATCTGGGTGGTAGGTTCTACAAGAGTTATTTAGATAGTGATGGCTGAATAGGCAAAATCAGAATGTCGCCCATATTTCGCGACTAATGCTACTAATATTCGCGAATATTTGCATTTGCGGTGAGTTATAATCGCCTCATAATTACTTTAAATATATTCGCAATCCTGACCATAAGCATTCTTAATGCAAAATCAAATTGCGAAATATCCGCCGCCATATTCGTGAATTGTGAATTCTCGAATGACCGAATTCGCCAAATATATATGAATTTGAAGATTGAGCTCAACACTACGTTAAGATGGGCGTGGATCTTGGTGGGTATAGATGGGGATTGTTGTGTGTGTAAAGTATGGGGGATATGTTGGTATAAGATGGGGATATGTTGTTGTGTATTAAGAGGAGGACGGTTTTCGTGTATAGATGGAGATCTGTTGGCGTATAAGATGGGGATCTGTTGTTGTGCTATAAGATAGGGGGTCTGTTGTTGTGGATAAGATGGGGATCTGTTGTTTGTGTATAAGATGGAGATCTGTTGTGTAGGAAGAGGGGATAGTGTTGTGAGAAGATGGGGGATCTGTTGCGGTATAAAGCTCGCCAACACAGTGCTATTTTGGATCGATCGAGCTCGATTGGATTTATTTTAGTTTTGCATCTTCATTGAACGAAAATCGAGAAGAAATGCCCACATGGTACCAATTGACGATAATTGTTCGTGATGAAGGCAGAAAAAATTGTGATTTCGAATTTTTTGATCGGACAGGTTGGAAAATCATCGTCGATGTTGCCAAAATCGTTTTATAATCGTGGATGTTTGTGTGTTTTCTCTGAGATTGTTATTTGGTTAGTAATATTGGGAAAATAGAAATATCACAACCATCGCAAACTCAAGCTGGGGTGTTTTATGTGTTGGATTAAATATCAATTTCGATAGAGACGATTGATTCCTCGAAATTCCTCGAGCATCGATTGAACCAAAATTGAACCGGGTGGGCTAGCTAATTGAGGGGGTCTAAATTTGAGGAGGGGCGTGCTGAGCTTCAGATAGGAGCAGAAATGTATTAAACATCAGGGAAGCACAACAAGTTTATTCGTTTCTGCCAGTCCTGTAATTAATGGAGACAATTTCTATACCAATTCGCTTCCCTAATGATAACCAAGCAAACCTAGACGTCCCGGCTAGATGAAGATGTCCACTAAGAAATATAATGTATATACATTGCAGTCTTACTAGTCCTACATGTGGTGTCTGCCTTCATTTTCCATATCTGTATCATGGGATCTAGGCCTAACATCCCCCCCCCCCCCCCATGTGGCACACAAATTTAAGCTGTGGCGAGGATTAATTTTGATAAGATCCCCCAATAGCTTTAGATTTGTGTGTCACCCCAATGATATGTCCATAATTTTGCGGTCAAAGAGAAATAGTCAGTGTGTATTTAAAACGACGCGTTAAAATTCCTTTTTTCCTTTCACGCGGCCCACACCAGGACTCTATGTTTTCCTGAAGTGGCACACACGTACAGCCTCCGGGAATGCCGTTGCAATATCACTAGGGAGAGAAGAACTGCACCGTGGCGGACAGATCAGGACGCAAACCCCCCGCCCCCCACCAAGCACAACCCGACTTGGTCATGAGCCCGATTAGAAATACTATCCGGCATCCTCTGTTCACTTCTGGTTAGATAGAGTGGAGCCAGCAGCACCGGCAGCAGACTCTGTCACCCGCAGCACGTGCATTTGAGGTAAATCCAACACATGGTAGGTGCATATCTCGGGAGGCCACTAGGGGCGTTCAGCGATATTCTATGCAAAGCAGTTTCTAACTGAAAAATCACGTGTTGTGACGTGCTTTGTCCGGGTCGCTTTCTCATGAAACACAGGAAAGTGAAACAGGAATGCCGGATATATTACTGAAATGCTAACATACAGGTACGTTTTTAGGGGTTTCACTGATTCCTCCATTATATGGAACTTGTATAGGTGCCATTAATGAAAACATAGATTCCTGGTACCGTAGGATACCGCTTTAACCTTGTACGTTTAGGTCAATAGAAAAGTGTAAGAATGGATTTAGAGTTCTTCCAGGTTTTTGTTTTTGGCATTTTCCAAATATCTTGTATACAGAGAGTGGGAGTCAGTGAGGATGGCTAACATGGTACAACATAATATGTATGAATAAGCCTCTACTCCTCCGGGGTATTTCCATTGTACTCGTGGTTTTTCTACTGTGTGTTATCTCCAATCTCCGGCTTCTGAAGCTGCTCACTCTGCTGGCACTATCTACCTCAACTGTTACTCATCATATACTAAGAATAATCGACAGTTGTCTGTTCAAGTGTTCCGTTTTATGGCTCACGCAATCTCGATGAAGCAGCTTCGGGATTTTATCCCCGATTCATATCTGGGCACAGGCTACTATCCCAACTCACTGTCTATCATGAAACCTTCCATGTTATACCCAAAAAACTTATGGTCATACAGTTGCTTGCACAAAACAGCCACAGGTTGCCTGACAACACATGACGGATGGGAGGTGCGAGTGAGGGTTAGTATAAATGGAGACGTGATACCAGGTAGCAAGAGTCTGGGGGTATACATAAGAGTTCCTGGCCGGACTTCTCCCCCTTCCGCAATTAAAGTCATCGGACTGGGCATATGCAGAGCAAATAGATATGTGAGCGCAGCAAACACATGAGGTAGGTTTCTGGAGAAACACCGCTCAATCGCACGGAGCATACGTCTTCATGGTAGAGAGATTAGGCTAAATGAATAGTCTAATTGATAAAGTTAGTCCGTCACATGTTAAGATGATGAAGAGTCCCATTCAGGTTTGAAGAAAGAGGGGGAAAGGCAGGGGAGAGCCGGGGTGGGGTTTATTGTGCGTGTTCTTGCCCAATTACAAGGTTGTAGTGGCACATGTGAATTGTTAGTTTTTTTTTTGCCCTAATTTAAACCGCTATGTCCAGAGATTTGCATTTTTTTAGAATTTACATCATCCAGCTCTCCTCATCTTGTGGCCTTTCAACTTCCACCCCTCAGATCCATACCCTGATAGATCTTGAAGTAACGACCCAACGTATGGGGCCCAGAGTTTGTGCACAGGATAAGAGGCCTCACTCTACGAGGGGACCGGGCCATCGGTAATCTTGTCTGTGTGATTATACATTGATAGTGAACGGCTCTGTCCAGGTTATACGTGGGCGAAGATGGTTGAGACCTTGTCTCGCTCCACATCGCCGCTGTAGGGCCATTTTTTTCGCACAGGATTAAGCTCTTGGAATTAGTTATTACGTAACAACCCCATTTGGGAGTGAATCTGACAGGGCGAAGACCGTCCCTGTCCTCTCTCCTCCCCACTGTCGGTCCGGTCTATGGGACTCTGTCTGCATGTCCGATAGAGACAGGTCTACCTTGCTCTGCTGCAGGGCGCATGTCCGTTCCGCACGCAGTGTTTGGGGGAGAGACCCGCAGCGGAACTATTGCCTAGTGAGCTAGGCAAACCTGTCGTTGTCGTCGCTCGTGGGTGGTTGTGCTATGAGGAGCACCGAGGTATGCGGTCGTTTGGCAATGCTTCCTTGAGGTCTTTCGCGCTCGCCTCATTGCGATGCCCCCCGGTTTGATAAGCTCTTTTTTTCCCTGAGAGAAATGGCCCGTCGCCGATCAACACTCCGCGCACACTCTGGCGACATACAGACCGCGGAGACATCGCACACCGGCCTCGACGACCTATAGATGTTTGGGCTCCGCTTTACCAAGGAGTATGTCATTTTGCTTATAGTAAAAGGTGGCTTAGGGGAATGGCACTGCTTTCTGGACTTGTGCCTTGGTTGTGTTCGGGATTGATACCCCTGGTTTATGAGTATCATGAGTTTATCCAGGTGTCCTTTCGTCTGTGTACAACGAGCGATTATATGTATTTGGGCTATGATAGCTGGCTGTATACAACAGATTCTCATGTTTAGGATGGAAGAGTCATGCCTGAGGTTAAGTAGGGTAGTGGTCGGGGTTTCGGTAGATGGATGTTTGTAATTGTAGTCCCGGGCTTAGTATATTAGTTGTGTCCAGGAAGTTAATTCTGATGTTGAGTGGATTAATTTGATTTTGATCGTGGGGTGAAACCATTGAGTTCCTGTGGAATGAAAACATTTCCTAGATTTCAGTCCACCTAATACTGAGGATATCTATGTAGCGACAAAGTAGGCCAGGGTTTAATGGACACATCGTAGGAAACTCTCCTCCCGATTTGGCCATTAATAGGTTTGCCTATTGGGGGCAAAACGTGAACCAATTGCCACCCCCATCTGGTTTGTAGAAGAGGTCCTGCCCAAAGAAAGAGTTGTGGGTTTATGTTGTTTATAAACTTATCAACTGTGATAATAGTTCTGCAGGTGGTTCAGTTTCTTTAAAGAAAATGAATGCTGCTTGCTAATTTCCATCATCATGTGGAATGTTTGTGTTATAACGATTCCACATCCATCGTGGCTAAATAGTTCCTTTGGGTATGCGGTCCAATGGCAGCCAGGTTTTGTTTAAGAGGTCTGTTGTGTCTTGTAAAAAGCTGGGTGTTTCACGGACCAGAGGTTTATAATAATAATAATAAAAGCCAACCAGGTCTACAAGGGAATTTCTATAGATTAAAAGAGGACAAACATATCTCACCTACAGATACTCACCATAGGAGAACAGCTAGTGTTTGAATGTCTTAGGCGGAAATAATGGAATACTTAAAACCCAGCAGCATCCTATGTGCCTGATGCAGCAACCCAGCTATAAGCTCAGCTCTATTCCTGTTGAGGGTGCAATCCACCGCATGACCAGTAGGGGGAGCCCCGCCTGCAGAAACCTCTCCATCACTCGCTGGGTCTATCAGCTCCATTACAATGAAGTGAATATGACATCGCATTCCCAAAACCTTATTTTAATCAGAAGGGGACCTGCAATAACTGTTTTAAAAGAAAGCTTGATTTATGACAACGCTTATAATACTTGATGAAAACGTTTCAGATTTATTTTCACCCCAAAAAAAATGTAATTGGTATATTGCAAAAAGTTTCATCACCATATGTGAGCGTTGCCATTGATAGCGATTGGCCTGGGACTAGATGCAACATTTCTGAAATTGTTTAAAGATGAATACATTTTACTTTGATAGCAATTTGTTTACAATATGGCAAGAGGGGGTGTGTGGTATTGCAGTGGTGTCACCTAGAGCGGAGGGTATGTTTCCACATCCGTCGGGACCCCCTCCACTAAGCACATTGCTTGGTCCCGACGGAGCACATTACCCCCCCTAATAGTGGTCATATACAGGCAATTGTCTGGCTTCTTTAATCACATTCAAACATTGCATTGCAAAAAAAGTAAAGAATTCAATGCAACCTGCCACCGATAAACTAGCCATACACAGCTTGATTCCCCTGCGATTGTTGTGCGAACAATTGCAACATGCTTAGGCAAAAATAATCGAACAGTCACACGGTGACCTTTTAGGGATTTGATGCACACCTCCCTGGGGAATTGATCCCTGGTCAATACTTTGGACGGTGGCCCTTGGTACCCATTCAAAGTAATGGCAATACGACCAATTGTATACCTTGTTCCCCAACCTATTATATTGTAAGCCTGACCGGGCAGGGTCCTCCACTCCTCCTGTGTCATTACCTGTACCTGTGTGTAGTATATTGTGTTGTATCTCCACTCTAATGTATTGTACAGCGCTGTGTAATATGTTGGCGCTATATAAATAAATGATGATAATAATAATAATATTAGAGGGAAATACTGATATGTTGGATCCCTGTTCTAAAGATTTTCCGGTTGAGTGGGATAGATTGCTTAAGGTAGACTGCATTGAATGATAAATTGCCCAGAACACACTCGATAAGCGATTGTTCTGGAATCTAACAAAATATTGATCCGTGTATGGTTGGCTGCAATCAGGGCCGGGCCGACACAGAGGC
Organism: Ptychadena robeensis; assembly: GCA_036250615.1. Lineage (NCBI taxonomy): Eukaryota > Metazoa > Chordata > Amphibia > Anura > Ptychadenidae > Ptychadena > Ptychadena robeensis. The sequence continues at coordinate 12,086,522 of CM070039.1, forward strand.
TGGAGAGGTGGTCATGTCTGGGCGCTGCTCAGGGGGTTAAACTTTAACCCCCTAGCGCTTCTGACGGCTCCATCTCGTCCTGCACTTTCTTCTCAGTATTGCAGTTGACGAGATGGAGCCGTCCAGCTAAGCTCAGATCCCCCGGCAGCAGCACATACTCACTGTTCTGTGCTGCTGCCGGGGGATGCTCTAAGCTGGCCGATGTCTCTCCCAGCCCAATTTGCATATGAATGTCCCGCGGCCCCCCGCGCGCACGCAAATGTACAGTGTAAAGTGTAGTCTAAAGGTGCCCATACACGGATACTCAGAATGATCGATAGCTGTGCCCATTCGTGGCGATTGATTGTTCGGGAATCAAACACTACCCACCTAGAGCAGTCGATCCCACTACAAGAAAATGTCGATCGAACAGGGATCCAACATGTTGGTAAATTCCTGTTCGTTCGCAATAACTTTGGATGGAGACCCTCAATCCCCAATCCCAGTATCGGCCAGTCACCTAAAGTGGTGCGTCACCACGTTGCAAATGATCGCTCACCGATTGCACGTGAATCCATGCGTGTATGGCTACCTTTAGATTTGCACTTACAGGTGGCTGTGAATTTTGCAATCCTAGTTTCTAAGTACCAATCTAAGTACTTATAATGCCTGCCATACACATGCCGATAAGCGGCCGATTTTTCACCTGACAGAAGGGCGTGCGCGCTCGTGTCGTTGGTCAGCGGAAAAATCGGCCACTTATCGGCATGTGCCCACATGAAGACCGGCGTCTTCATTGAAGCTAATGCCGGCGCACAAAGGGTGCCGGCCGACTGAAGGGGCCCCATAATGCACCAGGGTGCAAACGTGATGACGTCATCACGTTTGCATTCCGGTGATTATCGGAGAAGGTCTGTCTGCACCCGTCGGGGTGTGTATGGCAGCCTTAAGTCTTTATGTGTTGTCATATTTTGTGTGCTTCTTCCACAATCTGTCGCTCACACACAATTCTCCATACGTAATGGAACTGTACCTCATTGGCTGTTGACATAATGTCATCATTCCCATTTGTTGCTGATGTTTTGGCACATTTGCCCATTTGTTGCCATTTGCCTATTCAGGCCCAACGTGCTCATTGTTTCCTCTCTAAGCTGTCATAGTCAACTGCTGTACTCGTTTGCTGAGGGGATAAAGGACTAGTGATTAGAGATGGTCGAATTTTTCGACTTCCTAACTTTGTGAGCTTATTGCAAAGCCCCTGAAAATGGTATCATCACCAACATTTCTGGAGATGTAAAGAAGGGTTGTAGGAGCATTGGAAAAAAAAAGTTTTTTTTTAAGCACATGTCATTTTTGCATAAATTAAGTTCAAAGTCGAAATTCCCATTTTCGAAATTTTTACTTGACTTTGAACTTAATTTGTGAAAAAACGATTTGTGTTAGAGACATACTTTCTTTTTTGCTGTATACTCCCAACCCTTCTCTACATCCCCAGCAAGTTTGGTGATGATACCATGCTCAGGGGCTTTGCAATGAAGTCGAAACCGTCGAAATGGTCGAATTTTTGAAAAAAAATTCGACCATCTCTACTAGTGATGAGCGGCATTGGCAACATTCGTATTCGTGGCATGCCGCAAATTTTTCAGAAAACATTCGGAAAATATTCGCATCCGGCAATATTCAGGGTTTTTTTTTATTGTGAATATCGGCAGTTTTTTTGCGATTTCCATGCGCACAATATATGTTTAACATGTGAATTTTCAAAAGTGCTGATTTTTGCAATATTCGCATCATCCCAATATTCGATTTAAAAACTGTTGATGGTGTTGCTAAGCTCTTGTTGCAGGCTTCCCATTCGTCCCCTTGCATTGAGAGGCATGTGTAATGGAAAAAAAATACAGAATATCCGGAATTGCGAATATTCGGCAATATATTCACCATTTTCAAATTGCCGATATTCGCGATTAACCTCCCTAGCGCACTGCCCGTATCGGTACGGGCAATCAGGGCAGTGTACACAGTACACTGCCTGTCATTTCCTGCCTCACGCCACTGCTCTTCACACAGCGTGAGAGGGAAAGCCGGCGCTCCTCCATTAACATAGAGGTCTATGGCGGTGCCGAAACCCCGGAAATGCTGCAGTGATTAAGACAATCGCTGCAGCTTTCCAGGGAGGCATAGGGTCTCCCCGCCGCCGGCTTCCCCTGCGGTTGAGACGACCCTGAACTGCGAACGAACAGGGTTCGTCTCAACCGCTAGGGAGGTTAATATTCGGAATCCAAATATTCGCAATCATCACTATAAAGGACATGTATTGGGTGACATAGAGAAACAACAGTTGCCATTTAATTTCTTTCATGACAGGTCCACTTTAAACCTTTACCTTGTACTTTTGAGCAACAGAAAAGACCAGCGCACCCTTTGTACTCATCAATATAGAAGAACCAAGACAGACAGATTTCCCTTGAATGAGTGTAGAGACACAGACCCTGGTCGGCCAGCAGATCTTCTGAATACTATTAGTACATCTGGCTCACATAATATTATGGGATGGTTGACAGTTTAACACTCATTCATCTGCTTCGGATTAACATTCTAACAGCTGGAGATTCATCTCCTGCACCTTTTCCATATACTGGAAGGTCTGTAGCTGGAATCATGTACATACAATATATATATAATATATTGTACAGGACCGCTGGGATGGGTCCTGCCAGAGAGGCATATTCTCCCTACATGCAGGCTGTGATCCCATTGGGTGGTTTGGTAAAGTATTGCTCAGCAGCAGTGGGTTGATAAACAGTTTTTGTTTTTTTTCTTGGTTATGGGTTCCGGAACACTGGGATAGGAAGGATGGAACTGGGTGGGCCTTCCTATTCGCCCAGGAACACTCCAAGGGTTAACACCTGTTTGCAGGTGAGTCAGGTGTGTCTCCACAAAAGGATCAGAGACCAGTGTGTCAGGCTCCTGATAGAAGTTGGAGACACGGCTTCTGACAAAGTGGAGACAGGGGGCATACAAGGAGTGTGGGGCCCAGGCCTGTGGTTACTGGAGCAGCTGATACAGGGGGCTCACAGGGAGTGTGGGACCCAGGTCTGTTGCTGCTGGGAGGCCAAAGACAATTTTATGTTGAATGGTGCAAAGCCAGGTGGCTTAGCATTTTTCAAGGACTTTTTGTTTGAAGTGCCATTAACCCCTGCAAGGGTAAGTTTTGTTTGTGCAAATAAACATGGACTGGAGCCCTAAAAAAGATTGCAATCCTGTGGACTGATGGTTTGAGAGCACCCATTTGAGCTGAACCCCGACAATATCTATATATAGATTTATTATATAGCGAACAGATTTTCTTTTTCTTTCATCAGAGATCTATACCACAAATAAATGCTAATTGATACAGGTCTAAAACAAGTCTGGTATATGCTCGACCCAATATGTGCTGAAAAATGAAATTCCGCCTAAATTCAAGAACACTAGAAGTGCCCATAACAGGGAGAAAACAAAACTTTCCTGTAAGGAGTTATTTAAGAAGATCCCTTGCAGCCCCTCCTATCTGTTCGTGCACCCCACCCCACACCTGGAACTCACCACAGAGATGGATGGGCAAATCTCTAACCTCAGCTCTTATTTAAACTGAATGGAACGTATTTTCCCATAGAAAACCATTCTAAACGCCCCCAGTGGCCACTCACGATATTGCACTTGAATTTAACCCCCAGAAACCTGGTAGATATAGATGGGATCTCTCATATGATTCCAGGCAACAGCAGGTAAGTCTATTTTTATATTTTTGGGGGATTGTGGAGTGCTGCGCCATCATTCCAACTCAGAGGTAAGTCAAACTTTAATTTTACATATGTATTTTTTAGATCTCAAGTACACATCCACTTTAACTTTGTACTTGAACATATGCAAAGAGTAGCTAGAGCTCCTTTCAAAAATATGTTCCCACAACCCTTCTCTACATTTCCAGGAATTTTAGAATTTCGGTGATGATATCGTGTTCAGCTTTGCAATTAACTCACAAATCAGCTTGTTGAAATATTTAAATAATGACATTCTGAAAATAAAGCAAATTTGCTGGGTTTCTGTTCTTTAGCTGCTGCGTTTCCCACCCCAGGCTTATACTCGAGTCATTTAGTTTTGCCAGGTTTTTTTTAATAATTAGGTGCATTGGCTAATATCATGTCGGCTTATACTAAAGTATATACTGTAAATTATTTAAAAGTTCTTGTAAGGGTCCCCATACACCTTAAAGCTAGCGACACACGGTTCAATTTTGGTTCAATCGATGCTGGATTAGATCGAGGAATTCAATCGTCTAATCGAAAATCGATCTTAATCGCATCAACATACACCCCACATTGAGTTTGCGATTGTGGTGAGATTTCAATTCCAAAATATTACTAAAATTGTCGATTTTGGTCTGGAAACGATTGAAGTTCAGATTAAAGTGGTCTATGTTATTATATCGAATCTAATCGATCCAGGAGAAACACCACAAACATCGACGATTATAGATTTGGATAGATTTGGCACAATCGACAATGATTTTCCAACATGTCTGATCAATATTCGATCAATTTTTCTGCCTTCATCGAACAATTATCGTCGATTTTCATTCAATCAATGAAAAAAAAATATTTGCCATGGGGCCCAGTCATTTCTAGCTACGCCTCTGTCTGTAAGTGAATGTTCTGACTGATGAGTATACAACCTAGGTAAAAAAAATAATATAACCTTAGCCTCCCTGACGTTACAGGCGAAAAGCCACCGTACGGGCAATCGTGATGGAGTCCACAGTGTAACAACTGTAAAAGGTTGTATCTCAGGGAGAACCTGCTTACCCGGCATACATTAAAGACAATTGTACAATAGAGAAAGCAAATCACCCCAGAAAATAAAAGAATAACAATGTATTATGTGAACATAACATTTTTTAGCTAAATAATTAAAATACATCATTTGTATCTGGCTGATCTATCAAGTCTTCTTCTGCTCAAGAGGGCAAATAATGACCAACTGAGGATAGTAAGCTACACTAAAGCCTGCCATACACCCACAGACGGGTGCAGACAGACGAGCTCCGATGAGCTCTGAAATGCAGCGTGATGACATCATCACGTTGTATTCTGGTGCATTCTGGGGCTGCTTTAATCGGCCGGGCACCCTTTGTGTGCCGGCCATTACCTTCAATGAAGACGCCGGTCTTCATTGAAGTTAATGGCATCGGCCAGAGAACATCCGACATGTCCGTTCTCTGGCCAGCCGAGCTGTGGGGCGACAGGGATACACATTGCAATTTGGTTGTACCTGCCGCATATGTATTCGGAGGACCTTTCTGATTAGATATAACTGAATTGTCTGCTTTGGTCCTCCTATATGGCCAGCCTGTGTACATTGGCACCATGATTAGGTGACAGGTACACTTTAACTCGCTGCTCAGGTAAATCCGCAGTGTCCTTACTGTTCCTAGTGTATTATAAATATTCATAAGATCTGATAAGTATCTGGTAGCTGGAAATGTCCCGTGTTCTTTATTGCTGACGTGTGAAGCTTCACAAGGTCTCATTGCTGTATCTCTCCTTTCCATCTTCTGTAGAGAGATTTCACAATCTAGTCCTGAGTTTTACTTGAAAGCTCTATAAAGTCAATGGAGATACAAACTGCAGATTAGAGATCACGTTTGAAGTTCCTGCTCCATAGGCAAGAGTGGGAAATTAATAGGGCAGGTGTGGGGAAGGGAGAGGAGTGGGCAGTAGAGTGGCAGGAATGGGCATAAGAGCCACAGGAGAAGGGCAGGAGAAGAGCAAGAAATGGAGAGGAGAAGGACATAAGTGGGGCAGAATAGTGGCATTGGAGGGAGACAAGTGGGCAGAAGATTTGTTAGCCGAGGGAGAGGAGAAGGCAGTATAAAGGCAATAGAGTTTGAAGAAGTGTGACATGAGAAGGGTAGAAGAGTGGCATGTGATGGACAAAAGTGGGCAAAAGATGGACAGGAAAGAAGAAGGAAAGGGACATGGTTGGGAAAGAACTATGGCAAAAAAGGTACAGGAGAGGGACATAGGTGGGACAGAAGAGGGACATGATTGAGGCAGTAAAGGGATATATGAGGGACAACCAGGGCTTTTTTTCTCAGAGAAAAGATGGTGGAACTCACCCCCCCTCCCCTGACCACGCCCCTACCAACCCCTAGGACCGCCCCCTAAAACCGCCCCTTTTATGCTGGGTGTCCACTCCATAAATAGCTCCCCATCGAAATTTTTATCCATTTTTTTGTTGTGCCCGACCAATTGCTTCAATTTAACTAATTAGCATACGTACATCCAGTGAACTAGATATGATCAAATATCTGTTTCTCTATGTGGGGGGTATGTCAATGGCAGTACAATTGATCACATCGGAAAACTTCGATCGGGCTAGGTTGATTGAACAAAAAATCTCAACGTGTATGGTTAAGTGTTAAGGTGCCCATACACCTGACAATAGCCACTCGATAGATGGCCGTTTGGAGCGCTGACGTCTGGTCAACCTGAAGCAATTGAAATGAAGTTTGCGAGAGAGTCAGAGGCATCAAGATTTATAGAAAGATGTTATAAAAAATAAGCTGAACTAAATTGATTGGTGTAACACTATCTGTAAGTTATCCTTTCATTCATATCGTCGATATAGCAAACAATCGGATTGTAATAAGTATGGCCAGAAAGAGCGAAGCAGCATGAACGGTCAGAGCGCTGCAATCTGAGATCAGCCACTAGTTGGCGCCTTTTGTTAACATAAAATCTCCTTCCTGATAGAAAGACTGAAATCAAACACATCTTGTCTGTATTTTCTAAACATGACATTCAAATGATCCAAGCTCTCCATGAAGAGCATACCCCATAAGGTGCTGAGAGTACAGGAGGACCGGATGGGGATGGATGTATTATAAGACCTGGATGAAATATTAAAGGATAATGTATTTCTGGATGGAGGTGATGTGTGTGGGGGAGGGGAGATAATACATAGGACAGAGGAAGGAAACACACACACAGGATAATTGGAACGCCAGTGAGTCTTATCAGGGCAGCACATGGTTATTATCAGCGGCACACAGCCATAGGTAAAGGTAGAGGATGCTTTGATTTTAGAAACAATCCTGATTGTATTTCCTAGAACTTGTAGCGCTAATTGGAACAAAAAAAAAATAGTTGGCCTGAACGTGATTTGTACAGTATACACTTCCCTTAATTTATTATTTTATTACATTGCGATAATGTACATCCTCGCCTGAGCGATGAGGATGTTATGATTTACCCTAGAATTCCGAGGCATAGGAAATACTTGGTTCCTACAATTAAAATGTATTGATAAAGCTTAAGCTGGGCATAGACGTTTCGTTTCTTCACCGATTCTCCAGCAGAATGACTGTGCGCAATGACATCATCACGCATGGCCAGGGGTGCAGAGAATCAGCCGGGCATCTTTTTGTGCTGGAACTTGCTTTAGATAGGGACACTTCTCCCCATCCAAAGTAATGTGATCAGTCTAAAATTTATGGACATGTCCGTAAAGTCTTTGATAAATTTTCTGGCCGAATTCATGGGCAAATTTTGCTATGGGGGGGGGGGGGGGGGGGGCTCAACATAAACATTGACTCTTTAATTCTTTGTTACCTAAGTTCTTACCTTCGGTTGAGATTAGTCCGTCTGAAAGTCCTTCCTCTTGCCCTGATTTCCAGTTGGTTGGGAACATGGCAATAGCCTTTAAGGTGCAAACATTCTGTTTTTTCTATACTAATTTGCATTTAGGCATTAGATTTGCAGCAGATCGAACGCCGTGTGCACGGTGGTCGATCGGTCGTGAAATTGGCTGCAAATCTAATGCCCAAAAGCAAAATTCGGCCATGACGATCTAAGGGCATGTCTTCAATTGTGCAGCCGGGCCCCAGGCGCTTCCATTTATTTAAATAGCCCTGTTCCCACTTAGGTGGGTGGTGGTGGGCTGCGGCTGATTGCCAAGAATCGCACCCATAGACATGAATGGCGATTTTTAACCGTGTCCATTCATTCTCTATGGATGTGATCCGTATGTTGGCCAGCCGCCAAAGTGGGGACAAGCCCTAAGAATTTACGGACATGTCGGCCTAAAATCTAAATGTCAATGCCCAGCTTTACTGATAGGCTAATGTCAATAGAGACGGTTGAATTTATTTTCAACCATTTCAAGTTAATTGCAAAGCCCCTGAGCATGGTATCATCACCAAACTTGCTGGAGATGTAGAGAAGGGGTGGGAGTGCACAAAAAAAGTATTGCTCTAAAGCAAATAGTTTTTGCACAAATGTTTCGACTTTGATTTTGAACTTAATTAATGCAAAAACTACATGTGCTAGAGCAAAATTCGACCATCTCTAATGTCATTTACATCAGGGAATATTTACAGTGTTGGACACAGCTCGACCTAATAAGAGCTGGCACCGGAAGAAATTGGCGAGTCAGAATCACTGCGGCCTTGCTGGGGATAGGTAAGTATCCCCAAGTGTGGCTCGGGGTGAGTTGGTTTTGTACCCCTAGGGAGGTTAAGGTTGGCACAGACAGTTTGATCATATGTTATCCATTCCATCGACTAAAACATTGATCTTCAAATCGAATACATTTACCCAAACTGATCAAAATCAAATATAAACTTGAGCTGTGATCAGACATGTTGGTGAATGGTTCAAGTATCCGATGGGTTTTTCGATGGATTTTGTATCCCTTGGTACTCTTTCAGATTTAACCTCCCTAGCGCACTGCCTGCACCGCACCGTTTTTAACAGTGTGCTACAGGCAATGGCAGCAGTGTACAAGGTACACTGCCTGCCATTTCCCCCCTCCCCTCTACATACAGCCAGTGTCATTCATGACACCAGCTGGGAGGGCTGGAAAGCAGAGGCCCCTCCATTAACATGGAGGTCTATGGCACTGCTCACCCTCGCCCCCTTCCGCGTCACCGTGACGCAATCAGTGAAGCCACAGAGCCCCGGAAATTCTGCGGCTGGAAGCAGGAGGATATGCGGCTTTCATGGGAGAACAGCTCATCCAGAGTTTGTTCTTCACACAAACTCTGGACGAGATGGGCTCGTCATGAACACTAAGGAGGTTAAATTGATCAAACTGTGTGGAAGTACGATTGATCGATGTGAAGGAAGCCCTACACGGTTCAATATTTTCATTTGATCGACTGAAACTATCGATTTTTTTGTTGATCAAACAAAAATGTATTAACGAACAACTTGTTTGATTAATAATAAGTTATCTATATTAAACAAAAAATGTATCCTAAGTTATCAGATGGGGGTAAATTGTGATCGAATTGGTAACCATCAAACATGTCAAATCATTTCATTAGATGTTTTTGTTCAATCTAATAAAATAATAATAGTAATAAGAATTGAACAATAGTTAGTTTGCGTTCATATGATCGAGTTTTCTGCCGACATTGTGTTCAGTTGAATGAAAATCAAGTGAATACATTCGATAAATTTACAATCGATCAAATTCAAATTTCCCAATTGAATCGATGGGCGAAGTGCAAAAATGTATACATGTATTGCTAGCATTATACCTTCTATATTTTAATGCACAAGGCCGATCAAGCAATAGGTGATGTGTGTATGCCTAGGTTCATAGAGAGTACATATATGAAACTATGACAATGGTATTTACCCCTCACTTCTCTGACCACGCTCATCGCATGTCATCCAGACAGTTATTTCACACATAACTTTGTATGGACCCTTTGACTGGGTTCACACTGTTGTGTTGAATTAAAACACGATTGCACTTGATTGAAAAAAATATGCAGAGAGGCCATTCCAGTGAGACACGCGATTACTATGATGTATAGTGAGATTATAGGATCAAAGGAAGATCAGGTATCATTTATCCAGAAATGGGAAAGGGATATTAGCTGTACGTTGAGTCCAGATAAATGGCGGCAGATCTTTCTTTATTCGCACAGTGCGTCGATTGCCTCCAAAATCCAAGAGATGGGTTACAAAATAGTGACAAGGTGGTACAGGACGCCAGCCCAGTTACACAGAATGTATAATACGGTTTCAGATAAGTGCTGGAGATGTTAAAAAAAGAAAAGGGTACACTCATACATATACTTGGGAGTGCGGCAAAGTCAGGTCATATTGGAGAGAAGTTAGAGATATATTAAAAACATCACAGGCCTAGATATGGGAGATAAGCCGGAAGAATACCTGCTACATAGTAACAACCTTCCACCTAAATGGTACAAAGGCTCGCTGGTATGTCACCTTCTAAACGCTGCACGAGCAGGAATTCTACTAGCATGGAAACAAACTCAACCACCTAGTCTGGCAGCATGGATGGACAGGATTGTAGAAGTATATCGAATGGAGGATTTAACTGATACATTACATAACAGAGAGGGGAAATTTAGGAAAAACTGGTTACAATGGGAAGAGTTTACTAAAACCCAAAAATTTGAGGATGTAGTTTCTTGTAACTAGAGAGGACGGGGGGGGGGGGGGGGGGGGTGGTCGGGGGTTCCCATCTTCTTGGATTTCCTTTTTTTTTTATCCCTGTCATTTTTTATTTATTATTATTATTAAAAAAAATTCTTCAAAACGAGAAAAGAGGTGATGGGGGTGGGAGTTTTAAGGATGATGGACATGATGCTGAAAAAGAATAAATTGATCCAGGGACAAGGGCGGGTGAGATTGTCGCTCTTTGTAAATGGAAGATATGTAATTGTACTACAGTAGAATCATGTCTGGACTAATGTTTGAACTTGTATTATTGGTAAAAGAAAATAAAGGAAAAAGAAAATGCTAAAAAAAAAATAAAACACGATTGCACATTGTTAGATGTGTGGACTTGAAGGATACTAGAATGTTCCAGAAAAGTTGCATCTACTAATTCTTATAGTATACATCTCCAGCTTGCAGGATACATTTGTTCATGGTTAGGTTTTCCTAATACCCAGGTGCCCAACCTGCAGTCCTTTGGGCATTGTTCAGAGGCCCCCTTTAGTCCTCTACTTGAATCATAGATTATGTGCCCCATAGATATCATCAAAGGCTTAGATGCTATATATCACACAAAATGTGCATTACCATACTACAGTGTTCCCTAATGCTTAAAGCATAAATTAAAACAAGTTTTGGTATATAAAAATGTAATAGTGTCTTCCAGCTCTGCCTGCTGTAATTTTTTCATGATAAAATGCGTATACAAGTCAGTATAGAAATAAAATGTTATGTTCGACCCTTTAGTAAAGCTGAGGGCCACACTTGTGACCCTCCATATTAACTCAGTTGCCCACCACAATTGTAAAACAATTGGATGAGCTCTTGTTTTCTTGATGTCCATAAGCTCTGCTCTTTGTGCCTGTACGCTTCTCTAAAAGCCCTCACACACATACCGGGTGGGTGCCAACAGAGTAGCTCAGATCAGCTCTGGAGTGCAGCGTGATGACGTCATCACGCTGCTCTCCAGAGCTGACAGCATCGGTGGGCAACCTTTGTGTGCCGGCCGTTAGCTTCAATGAAGACGCCGGTCTCCATTGAAAGTAACAACATTGGCCAGAGATTATCGGACATGTCCGTCCTCTGGCCGGCCGAGCTGTGGGGCAACAGGGATATGTCGCCCCCATGTGGGCTCCCCCGATCGCCCACACCCATCGGTTGGCGGCAAATTCGTCCACCGCTCACTGCGTGTATGGCAGCCTTTAGCTTCTTATTGTTATCTAGCTTGTCTGACTTCTGCTTGCTCCCATGGGTGGTTTATGGCCATGCTTCTGTGATCCACCAGACCTGGCCCCTGACTTGTTCTGTTTCATTATTTATAGGGTTGACACAACCTGGTGGGTTTTAGCTAAGTAGCCTTAAGCTCAGTAGAAGTGGTCCAACATCCCCACCAGCAGGGGCTCTAGTGGCCATGCTAGCAGGTAAACAGACCATATTGCATCAACTTAAATAAAATGCAATGATAACGCAATGATAAAGTGAGGATGTAGCCTTAATAATGAGTTCACTTTCCTTAAATCTTAAGTTGCTCCAAAAATATAAATAAATGGTTGTGCACAACTGTAATTAGTAAACACACCGTAGAAGTGATACAAAGACCAGAGTCCACAAAGACCATCAGGGGGTGTATGGAACTGGATGAGACTCACAGGGTATATTGGGTCAGTATGAGGGATGAAGTTGTGTGGAAGTAGGAGTAATGATCTCCAACAGGAATGGGAGACTCCTCTCCCTACTATCTAAGCCAGCATTACACCTCCATTGTTGGCCTTTTCCTTTACCATAAACATAACATAACTTAATAAAAAAAAGTAGTATCTAAGCTGGTGAATAGATTACTATGCCTCACCCCTGGTGTTTAATCAAGATGCTTTAAAATTCCCTCTTAGGAAAACCGTGGGGAAAACCGGAGGGCATCATGGCAGCAGGAGCAGATTCACAACGCCCGCCCGGCCGTTAGGGATCCGTGGGCGTCCCACCGCCACACCAGGTACATGTGCCGCGCCCATTGTGTGTGACACGCGCGAACCATGCCCCATTTGCCTATACATATGCATAGGATTCAGTATTGCCAGCACGGCATTGCGTTTGCAGTGATCAATTGTTCTTAAATCTATTGCATAGACTCCCATCTGCACATCGAGTTTCCGCTCAATTGACAAAGCTTGAGCACAGTGTAGTAACGGCTCGGCGGTGCATTGATGGAATGGGTATCGACCCATATATGGCCAGCCTTCTGCAAGCATGGTTTATGCTCTTTCTGTAAATTCACCGACCTTGATGTATTGTTGATGTCTGGTTTGGTTTACCATGTGGGCACATCTAGTTGGGTTGCTCACCAGGTATAAGACCACCCCAAGGATAGGTAACCAACATGACACTTAAAAAAAAAACTCTAAAGGCTGCCATACACAGCCCAAGTAGGTCAGACAGACCTACTCCGATATGCACCGGAGTGCAAACATGATGACGTTGGCCTGCACCCTTTGTGTGCCGGCCATAAGCTTCAATGAAGACGCCGGTCTTCATTGAAGCTTATGGCATCGGCTTGCATCGGCCAGAGAATACGGACATGTCCATTCTCTGGCCGGCTGAGCAGTGGGGCGACAGGGATCTTTCGCCCCATGTGGGCACATGCCGATTAGCGGCCTATTTTTAACCTGACCGACGGCGCGAGCGCGCACGCCCGTCGGTCAGGTTAAAAATCGGCCGCTTATCGGCATGTGTATGGCTAGCATTAGCGGCACTTCAAGAGTACAGCTGAAGTCGTAAATTGAATGTAAATATTTGCAGCGGGCTTTATAATCATACATGTTGTAGATTGTAAAAGGGAAAAAAAAAACTCTCGAAGCCGAGTAAGAAAAATGAGATTGTATGACATTGTGTGCGTTGACACAAGTGTGTGTGTTGATACCGGGCCAGGACAGTTATGAGCAATGTTTATTAAGAGCTTTTACAGGAATAAAATCAGTTATTTCAGAGATTTGTGAAGCGTGACATCTATTTATTTTATGTTTTGACTCAGTCGGTCTGTTTTGACATTCGTTTCTTCAGATCGTTGCTGTAGTCGTTCTTTCAACACAATCTTTCAGGTATGAAATCTGTGTTATTGAAATGAGCCTGCCACCCAAACACTGCGGGGCGAATGCTGCTGGAGCAGGAGAATAATCATTCCCATGTTTGTGTTAGATTTGCTGGTGAATGTAGAGGCTGAGACTATAATGTACGTCACGTTTCTTCCATTCCGAGGTATTAGGGTTGTCTCCAGGAATGTTTATAATTAGTCATAATAAGGATGGAGGTACACTTCAGTTAAACATTTAAACACACTCAAGAACACAGATTACCAGCTAAGTGGTTCCAATTCTCATTCCTGGATTCACCTAGGCAGCCATGCTCACCATTATACAGAATATGGTATTTCGGCATATATTGAATGATACATGGAACATGGAACATTTCTAATATTTTTATTGTATGTTTCTTGTAATGGTAAAGCCACCCATACACGTTAAGCTTTTTACCCAATATTCAACATCATCACTCGTGGTCGATCGGCCGAAAAATCTGGTAAAAAGTGGCCAGGCACCCTTTGTGTACCAGCACTAAGATTTCCTTTTATACTGGCCATAATGTTAAACTTTTGCATCTCCCAATGCCAGGTTTGGGTCACATGACCACATTTTTCCATGTCTGTTAATTTCTAGAAGTTTAATAATACAGAAAATACCAGTGAATGAACATGTCAGTTACTGGTAATTCCAATTGCACGGCAGCAAGAATTCGCAATCTGTAGTGTCTGCCATTGCCACCATGGTGTGTATACTCCAGTTCTGGAATTGTTGCTTCATCTCCAGGCTGCCTATGTCACAGAAACCAATTGGAAGCTATGAAACTGTTCATACATGATTTGTGGCTTTTCTTTACGTCTCTGTTTCTACAGCCCATAGCAGATTCAATCTACTGACCTGGGCCCTACAGATGCGAAGAAAAGAAAAGCACCATTAAATATGAAAAAATAAATGTTTTAGAAATTTATATTTAACCATCTAAAACAGAGTTGATATGAAGGGCCACAAGAGCGGCCCTCGGCATCACTAAAGGGCCGCATATAACATTTTCAATCTATACTGACTTGTATAGGCATAGCAAGAAATGAGAGTAGGCATAGCTAGAAGACATTATTTTTAATTTAAAAATAGCAAAACTTGTTTTAAATGATACTTCAAGCATTAGGGAACACTGTAGCATGGTAATGCGCATTTTCTGTCATGTATATCGTCAAAGGGCATGTACCCTTAAAGATCTCATCAAAGCCTTTGATGATATCTATGGGGTACATAACCTTTGATTCAAAGGTTACATGCCCCTATTCTGAGGTTTTATGCCACATACAATAATTCCCCGTTCGTTGGTAGAATAGTGGAAGCATAGGCACTCATCTTCTGAGAAGGGGATATTCTTAGAGCAGGAACGGAGGTGAGGTGAGGGACTTCCTGAGGCCTCTCTGGGTTGCTGATTGGCTTTCATGTGCTCAGCCAGAGTGAGTCCCTCTCCTTCTCCTACCGAAGAAGATCCTGGATGAGGACAGGGGAGTTCCTATGCCCTATGCATTAACAGTTGGGTTTCGGGGGCCACAAGTGGAACGCCAAGGAATGCCCAAAGGGCCACATGTTGGCCACCTGGGATCTAAAACATAGAGTAGTTGGTGATGGTGGCCTGTTCGCAGTTTGCCTCCACTTTAGCAGAAACAGATCACAAAAAGATGTTTCAGCCTAGACAGACTGTGCGGAAGATATGTCTTCACTGTAAGTATAGCAGCATATGTTGGAAGATGAGCTGGAATCATGCAAGAAGTCATTTACAATAGGCTTATGATTTAGTGTGATGGAGGGCCTGGTGTGTATGTACATGTAATTGTATTTTTATAGGATAAGCAGGGTTCCTAATTAAAATATAGGCCATAAATAAGTGCAGTAATAATTAGAGCATACTGTGAAATCTAATTCAATGTACACGGAGATTGACAAAACAGTTGGAAACAAAATAAGTACAATTCATAATAAATCGGGCAGAAGAGACAGCGCATGGAATAATACTGAATCCTCGCTCAGTACATGGAGATCTATGTAGTATAAGACATGACTTCCATGATAAGCTACCAGCTGCTGGCTGATAAATGGCGCCTTATGCATGGAGGAAAAGGGCTTAAGCATGCAAACCATTACACATGGGTCAAGGTGATATTCAAACCTTCATTACTAGAAATCATCAAAATGTAAAACTTCTACTTTGGCTATGTTTCCACAGCGTCAAAATCCCTCAGTTTAATGCATGGCAAATGGAGGGATGTTGACGCATTCAATTATATTTAATGACCCTGTACTTACTTACGTTGGTGTGATGCATTGTGCAACATTGCAATAAAATCCACATTGAGAGATACATTGATCTTGACGCAAGTGTGGGTGTATCGACGCACATTAAAAAATTTCCTTTAAAAAAATTAAAAAAAAAAGACTAAAGCAAGGAAAACACGTATAGATATGGGCCAGATTGATGGCAGCTTTAAGCATGGTGTGCGCTCATGCCCATCTATCTGGCCCATATCTAATGCGGCCATCCCTGTTGTTCAATCCTGCTCGAAAACAGGGATATTGGACATGACCGTATACCACGGTCGATGTCCATTGCTTTGCATGGAGATCACAAGAGTCTCAATGCAAAGCATTGGCTGAGCTGGAGACACAGCAGTGCTGTGTCTGCAGCTTTTCTGATATCGGGCAGCAGCATGAGGACATCATCATGCTGCTGCAGGGAACCTCGAACGGCTCCAATATCGAGCCGTGTGTTTCCAGCTTAACACAACTTCACGCATGTTCACGCTGTAACGCATGCCTCAACACACGTCTGAAAGGATGTCCACAGATGTCCTAACTATGATGGAGGGAAGGGACCTTGGACGCTGTGGAAACATAGCCTTAAAAAACAGCCAAATCGGACATGACCGTTAATACGGCCGATGTCTGCTGCTTTGCCTAGAGACTGCGGGTCTCCAGACAATGCATCAGCTGAGCCGTGGAGAGCAGAACTGTCTCTCCAGCTCCTCAGATATCTGACAGCAGCGCGATGACATCATCACTCTGCTGCAGGGAACATCGGACGGCTCGAATATCAAATATAAAAATAATAAGAATAATGCTCTAAGTAGACTTTAAATGGCTCCTGAGATTTCATACAGCTCCTTTCAAACATCCTTTCTAGGAAAAAATAGTAACCTGTAAAAACTCAATAAAAAGATTTATACCAAAAAAATAAAACAGTAAAACATCAAGCATTTCAATATTTTTTGTAGAAATTCAAACATTGGCAAATAAAAGATCTTATGCCCCCCCATACATACACACACATACACACACTTATCCGGGACACCATCTCGTCCAGTGCTGTCCTATCATACTGAACCGGGACGAGATGGTGCCGCACGGCGGAGGATCTGAGCCCCGGGCAGCTACAAACTCACTGTTCTGCGCTGCCCCAGTCACTACGATTCTTCTGACTGGCGTTGACTGCACCTAGGTGTCTATGAGTTCTTAGGTAATCAGAGAATATAAGCAGAAGCCGGTAACAGTCAGTATCAGATCGGAAAGTGTACTGAGATGTCGACGCTCACGAGAAGCCCTAGAGTTGTATTATAATGGGTCCCTTGTTGATCTATCCTTCATTTGTTCCAGTTGTGACCACTTTTTCCCCGTCGTTCCCCCCCATGCAGCCTCAGACTTGACACTGCGCTTATGACTCGTTTGTTCTGTGTTTCCATTGTTTCTGTGTCCTCAAGTTACCTCCAGTAACCCTCATTTTTGTACTGCGCGCCCCCCGCGTAAGAACTAACCATTGTACAGGCAAGCATCAATATGGGCCATGTAGTTCGTTCACACGGAAGATTTCTTTTAGAATGGTCAGGCATGGTATCAATTTCTGAGACAAGCGGAAGGGGAAAATACTAGATGGAGTAAAAGTAAAGCCAATGAAGCAAGAGGGTGCACGATCAGAGCCGAATGAAAGCAAGAACCGATAGCAGAGCTGGTCCAAGTATGAGCCGTGTCAAAGAAAGAATCCCCCATCATGGGTATCTGTCTTGGAAGAGAGGTGGGGCATTGATTGGCCTGTACACAACTAGCCAGAGATGTTGACTTCCCGGAAAGGAAACAGGTTAATTAGCGACCGACCGATAAAAACGATCAATTTTTAGAGGTCGGTTCGACACTGAAAATTGGGGCTGCTCCACATGGTCCGATCAACTAAATTGATCGTTAATTGTGAAAAAAATCGATCAAAGATGATCGGACATGTCGGAAAATTTGGACTCGGTTGATATAAATTGAGTACAAATGATTTTTTGTAACCGACCAGATTTGATGGTTGGTGATTCTCTTGGACATAATAATACTAGCACTTGTCATCAATGACCATGCCTCGTCACGCGTCGCCCCCCGACCATAAAACAATCAATTTAATGGAAACGGACGATCAAAGAATAAAGAAAGAAAATCGGAGTCAAAAAAAAAAAAGAAGATCAAAAGAGGTTGGTTATTCCATGGGGGAGTGGTATGTATGGGGGGACATTAAGGGGGTTTTTTTTTTTGTTTGTATGTGTGTGTATATGTATGGGGGGGGCATCAGTCGGTGGTATGGGTGTGGTATGTATGGGGGGGCATAAGTGGTGTATGTTGGGTGGTATGTATGGGGGGACATAAGTGTGTGTATGTGTGTGGGGTATGTATGGGGGGCATCAGTGTGTGTACTGTGATGTTGTATGTATGGGGGGCATAAGTGGGCAGAAGTGTGTGTATGTGGGTGTAAGTTTATGGGGGGGGCTAAGGTGTTGTGTATGTGTGGTATGTATGGGGGCATAAGGGTGTGTATGTGTGTGTATGTATGGGGGGGCATAAGGTTGTGGGATGTGTTGTGTATGTATGGGGGGCATCAAGGTGTGTATGTGTGTGTAGGTATGGGGGGGCATAAGGTGTGTATGTGGTGTATGTATGGGGGGCAAAGTGATCGGTCAAAAATTGGTTATTCATATGGAGTATATTCTGTTTTCTCAATCATGATCTCCGAGTGTTCGAGTGAAACACATGGTTCTATTTTAGTCTGTCGGGACTATCTGGTATGTAGGGGGGGCATAACGTGTTGGGTAGTATGTGTGGTGTATGGGGGGCATAGTGTGTATATGTTTGGTGTATGCTATGGGGGCGCATAGTGGTTGTAGGTGTGTGTGTTGTGTGGTATGGGGGGGGCATAGAGTGGGTGAAGTGTGTGTGTATTGTATGGGGGGGCATAATGTGTGTGAATGTGTGTGTTGTATGTATGCGGGGGCATCAGTCTGTGTATGTGTGTGTATGTATGGGGGGCATAAGTCGTGGTATGGATATGGGGGTGATAAGTGAGTGGATGTGTGGTGTAGTATGGGGGGCCATAGGTCTGTGTATGTGTGTGTATGTATGGGGGGCATAAGTGTGTTATGTGTGTGTAGTATGGGGGGGGCGGGATAAGAATGGTGTGTGTGGTATGTGTGTGTATGTATGGGGGGCATACAGTGTTGTGTAGGTGTGTGTATGTATGGGGGGCGCTAAGTGTGGGTAGGTGTCTTTTTTTTGTGTATGTATGAGGGGAATCAGTTGTGTGTATGTTGTGTGTATGTTCTGGGGGGCCTAAGTGTGTGTATGTGTGTGTATGTAGGGGGGGGCCTAAGTGTGTGTATGTGTGTTGTATTAGGGAGGGCATAAGTGTGTGTATGTGTGTTGTATGTATGGGGGCATAAGTGTTGTGTATGTGTGTGTATGGGGGGCAAAGTCTGTGTGGTATGTGTGTGTTGAGGGGGCGGGCATATGGTGTGTATGTATTGGGGGGGGGGCAAAAGTGTGTGCTATGTGTGGGTATGTATGGGGGGCATAAGTGTGTGTATTGTGTGTGATATGTATGGGGGGCATTATGTGTGTGTATGTATGGGGGGGAGGGGGCACAAAAGGGGTGTTATGTGTGTGTATGTATGGGGGGCAATAAGTGTGTGTAGGTGTTGGTATGGGGGGCTAAGTGTGTGTATGTGTGTGTATGAGGGGCATCCAGTGTGTGTTATGTGTGTGTATGTATGGGGGGCATTAAGTGTGTGAATGTGGGTGTATGTATGGGGGGGCATAAGTGTGGGGTATGTGTGTGTTGTATATATGGGGGGG
>CM070039.1:12137229-12148627 GCA_036250615.1 Ptychadena robeensis
AAAGGAGATCTAAAGGAAATCTGACAGAGAAATCTAAAGGTGTATGGGGGCCTTAAGAATGGTGCCATGCACCATAGTATAATCGAATACAAATTAATCAAAATACATAGAAAACCTGTCAGATACTTGTATGATCCACTGAAATTTACCAACATCACTGCTGATCACTGCTCGATCCATTAAATGTTCAATTTCAATCACTTTTTGACTTGACGTTTGACGTGTATCTTATCCAATCACAAACTGGATCTGATTTAGCTGAATACTTCCCATTTAAACACAGTTCAGGACCTCCTCTTTACAAGTACAATCCAGTGGGTGCCATGCGAGGACTTGCTCCAGATACACACAAACTACACGCGCACTAACCGCTCAGGATTCCAAATTTGCAATAACTTTATTCAGAGTATTTGACATAAACATGACCATAGAACAAAGCACTTTTGAGGCATTTTGTCCATAGTGGGCTTATTCATAGAGAACAAAACTATTAGGTAAGATAGTAGGATATGTGCATAAAAAGTATGGAGTAATTTGGTGTATACTTTTCATATATATTCTAAAGATTTACAGCAGGTCATTTGTATGACAATCAAATCTTTTGGCAGAAGCTAAATTTTTTGTCAGGTTTTCATTGTACTTGGTGACTCTATACTTTCCCATTACCTCCCATGTCTGTGAAACCAGTACATAATATTAAGGGAACAGATGTCACCGGAACAGGAAGCCAAAAACCACAATTGGGCAAACAGAGTTATAATATATTATATTGGCAAGTCTGTGTCCCCTTTTGGGGAAATTCCTGCCCCTGTGACATCAATCTTCAGTACCTGGTCTTCGGCACTTAAGTAGTAGAAATTCCTCCAGTAGGGACACAACAATAAAACACTGAATGAGCTTTTAACAGTTTCCAAAAAAATGCTGTCAGTTGTATCTGGCTTTCAGTGGAAACATAAAAGTAAAAAGTAGAACAGATATTTTAAACCAATTGACTTACTGTTTATTGAAGAAATAGGGCTGGGCCCCTAACCTTTGTGACAAGGCCTGGCAGCATTGATCTACATCCTCATAAACCTGAAAAAAAACATAGCATTAACTTAATGTATTAACGATGTTATAATGTCCCTTTAATAACTGGAAGACAACCTGAATCCACTGAAAATATTTAAACAAAAGTATTACCATATGTTTACATGTTGCTTGTGTTGTAAAATAAAAAGTCTCTCTTGTGTAGATATTCAAAAGCCATGAGATTGCTGCTGGGTACCTCCATCTTATATGTGATATCAGTAGCCTTAAGCTGGACATACATGGGTAGGTTCCCGTGTAATTGACCCACGGTCAATCACAGCGCGGGGACGTCACTGCGATGTGAGTGATTGCGAATATTGATTGCCCGTGTTGTGTTGAGAGAGATTCACTCACTTACAACACAAGGCTGCAAGCTGGAGAAAGGCAGCCAGCCAGCCTAACAGAGATGTGCTGGCCCCGCCCCTCACACTTAGCACCGGAGCTGTAGTCTGTTCAGGAGCAGCACGTCTAATACTTTGAATGGAGACTCACAATTTTTTTGCCATGAAAAAATCTTCCAGTGATCACATTGTAACCAGACATGGAATCAATGAAAGGTGACCATACAGGGTCTAAAATGTAAATGGAAACCATTAATCGTCATTCTGAAAATGTTAATTGCTTGGCTACCAATCAAATAAAGACTTTCGGACTTACTAAATCAGCAATTCAAAAGCTGGGAAACACGGTTTGATATAGGGGCCGTTCGAGGTTCCTGGCAGCATCATGATGACATCATCGCGCTGCTGTCTGATATTGGAGGATGCTTTGTAAGGAGACTTCATGCATTCGCAAGGGATTTACGGTCATGTCAGATATCCCTGATCAGTCCCGCTCGAAAGCAGGGATGGTCGCATTAGATATGGGCCAGGTAGATGGCCGTGAGCACGCACGGTGCTCGAAGCGGCCATCAATCTGAACCAAATCTACATGTGTGTTGTCTGCTTAAAAGTCAGCAGATGCTTTAGTAAGCATTTCCTTTGAAGCAATTGATCAGCAGGACAATCTGATATCTTGCCTTTTAGTAAGCAATGGAAGCAACTGTGGTGCCCATATACTAGTCAACAGGTGCACAAACTAGGTAAACAACCGGTATTATGCTGATATTGATTGTTTTCCACCGTGTACCCATCAACCAGCACTATCAATAAACAGCGGGCAGTTCTTACAAGCAGCATCCAATGCGTAATTTCCTGCTGTTTACTATAACAGGACAGAGCCAGGTTTATATAATAATTTATGGGAATCACTCTGATTCTGGTCGTAAAGTACGCTGCCTGCTGTTTAATGATCAGTAAAAAAAAAATTGCTGATAAATGATCAATCTTATATGTCAATCAAACATTCATTAAAATTTGCTTTTGATTAGGTTTGATTTATTTAATTTAGTCCGACATCTTAACTATTAAAAAATAGTGTAGTGTATGGCCAGATTTGGTCAGTTGACAAACCAGATGGAAACTTTACATCTAAAGCTAGCCATACACGGGTCGGATTCCATGTCCAATCGATTCATCATCCGATCGATTCCGGCGATTCTGCCAGGAATCGCAGGTGTGATCAATCGGCCAATTAAGAGTATCCATCGCACCATACCACCTAGTCCAACGGATTCCGGGGCGGATCCGTGTCCGATTGTCCACCTCACAAATGGCAACTCCCCCTGATCCGGACAGAATCGCATGAGAAAGACCAACATGTTGGTTCTCCGTCGGATCCGATTCTGAGCCCCTGATCAATCGGACGCGAACGATCGGACCAGGTGGGCTGCATGCGATTCCGGCACGATCGTTTCGCGTGCACGCGCCCGGAATCGATCGTGCCGGAATCCTGTGCGAATCCGACACGTGTATGGGGGCCTTAAGAAGTTTGAAGGCACTAATGATGGAAGTTATTTAAATGTAAAAAGAAGCACACACTGAGAATGCTAGATTGAGATCTAGGATGGTGTTTCTGGGCAGTTTATGAAATCAGTCTATTCTGAAAGCCTTTATCAGATAAGACAAAGTGGAGATAACAGATCATGGCCTTGAGGTGTACAAGAACCAGACATGTATACCTCTCTCTTTATCTGCCTCCAACAAAACGCACTGAACGCCTCGGTTTACCGGCTGCGGGAAAATAAAACATCTCCTCTTTAACAGTTATTTAGTCTAGGAGAACGAAACACCAAAGATGTCGCAGAAATTTTAATGATGGAGATAAAAGTTGTCAATATGCAGTGTTGGTTTGTAGGGGGTCTGAATAGGTATGCTTGTGATAGTGATCACTGTGTCACCTGGATAATGAAGCACACTTTTCTTCATCTGTAAAGCAACATGTGACAGGAGTTATTGATGTGCTGTCCTTTCAGTACTCATAGGTGTAAAATACCTGAAATACCTTTATGTTTGTGAATAGAGTGCTTGGAGAAAAAAATATATTGCTAGAAGCAAACACCACAACCACATGGCACACAAATGACACTTAAGAGCATTTAAGATGTTTGGGAAAATTGAAGAGTTGTGTTGTAACACTAAAGCCCCCCATACACCTTTAGATCACTCCATACAATTTCCATTAGATCTAGCAACATCTATGTAGTGCCTGGTCCTCCCTGATAGAATACATAGTGATTGGAAGGTTTAGAAAGCTCCTCATATTACATGGTTTTGGTAGAAAAGTTGATTGTACAGATATTGTATGATTAACCTCCTTGGCGCTATGCCCGAACTCAGTTCAGGCGCAGTTTGATCGCTGATTTATTTCATTGAATGGGGACCGTGCTGTTCTCATTCAATGTAATGGACGGGCTGACAGCTGAGCTGCACACACAGGTGTGTTTGTGTGTGTGTGTGTGTGTGTGTGTGTGTGTGAAGGGGACAGGGCCAGCACGGACCCAGCTCTGCCAGAAGAGAGGGGGGGGGCCTGCAGGCTGGCTGGGGAAAGGAGAGACCCGGGGGAGCGGGAAACTGGGTCCCCATCGTACGGTTATTGATGTGCCCATGTGGTGCACATTGATTACGGTACGATTGACCCGTGATCAATCACGTTTGTGTAAATTGATCGCCGGTCGATTGCACGATCTACCCATGTGGCCAGCTTAAGATTGTATGGGGTATGGAAATGTGCTAACAAGAGCCAGTCAACCAATATTAAAGGAGAACAGTAGGGAAGTGTATGTGGAGCCAGAACTATAGAGACGTATATTTTCCAATTCAATTGACCAGATCATAAAAAATGTATTTTTAATTTGTCAAAATCAACCAAATTTGGAACTCAGAAGAGCTCTTGATGATAAGAAGACTTCAGTTTTTGAGGCTGCTCAATCTTTTTGCTGTATATGCCATCCTCTCCTTTTTCCTGGGAAATATCTGTTGCATAGTAAGCTTTGAGTGACATTACACACCGCACGGTGAGGAGCACCTGTCTTCTTGTCGAATTTATATAGACGCTGAGTGACAGTGGTAAGTACCTGAAGGTTTTCTAGACAAGAGCCCTTTGAAGTCTGTATCCTCTCTCTACACACAGGGAGTGCAATCCTTTTTGTAAAGTGTATACATAACAGAATAAATGTTTATATAGTATTAAAGTCACCTGTCAGTGGTTTAGGTGATTTCTTAATAACACAACATACAGTCAAAACCTCTTTCATACCCCATCCCACGGCATATACTATATTGAGGCTGAAAGGCTACTGCCTAGGTTAGCCAGAATGGCAGGAGCAAGGGTGTCAAACTCAGTGGACTAAATAGAAAAAAATTATATTTGTTGAGGAATATAATTACACTGCGCGCCATTTTGGTTTGACACCCCTGGACTACACACACATGCACTTTACACACAGGAACGGGGCATACATAAACTACAAATAAACTGTACAGTGTGTGTAGTTCATGTATGTCCCATCCCTGTGTGTACAGTTTGTGTACTTTGCCTTCCCCCAGACCCATCCTGGTACCCCTCTCCCCAGCTCTTTCCCTGCAGCATCCCTACCAGCTGCACACACCTCTGTTCTCTGTGAAAGTGGATCCCAGCATAACTTGGGCAGTGGGCGTTAATGATCTCACTGGAACGCACTGCTGAGGAGCCAGGACTTGTAGTGCTCTACTTCTAGAGTGGGAGGACAGGGGGGCAGTGAGTGCAGCTGGCAGGGGTGCTGCCGGTCACGCAGATCTGCAGCGAGAATATTGCCAATATATGCCAAGAATATAAGGCAGCACAAATTTGGCTCCTGTGCCTAAGTTTGACACAGACCGACAGAACTTTAGACAAATGTTTTTGATACCCACGCAGTGTGTCCCCTGCTGGTAATAATGGTAAATCACTTATTTATGTCTACTAGGGGTTGGAAGAGAGAATTTGCTAACCTGCTGGTGCTGGCGTCCTACTCTGAGTTCTGCTCTGTAAGTGGTCCCTCAGAGTACTCACTCTGAAATGCAAAACCAAAAGCTCTGCATTGTGGGAGATGACATCACCTTAGATCACCAGAGACTTTGAGACCAGTATCCAAAGGGTGAAGGAGTCACCAAGGGAGAGCAGGATCAGGTAATAAAAGTAAGGTAAATAAAAACCGAGTCCACCATAGAAATAAATGAGCAATTAACCCTTGCAATAAGGATCCAAGATCAATGAATTTTGTTTGCTAACATGATTCTTTCCTGCAGCCAGTATCATTATACCGCCTTATATCGTGTTAATAAATCATGATGTCACCTTATGGGTGTTTTATCTCAAATTGCATGATATTATTTAAAAAGAAATGGCTGATCAAAAATGTGGTATTATTTCTTGTGTGATTGCTCTGTGCTGATGCCATAGATGATGATGGAAAAAAATACCCCCAAACCCCCTATTTGCTGTAGAAGTCGGTAACTCAGGGGGCGGGGCAAGATTTTGCTTTCTATCCTGAAAGACAGTTTGGTCAAATGTTGCCCTACGACACACGTGAGCATTAAGCCCCCCCTACACCTTACAATCTTGCCATACAATTTCTTCTACCAAAACCATGTAATATGAGGACCTTTCTAAACCTTCCAATCACTATGTATTCTATCAGGGAGGACCAGGTACTAAATAGGTATTGGTAGATCTAATGGAAATTGTATGGAGTGATCTAAAGGTGTGTGAGGGGGGTTGGCTTGGAGTTTAGGGCAGCTTCAAGCAAAAAAGTGCAAAGCCCAGTCATCTAAAGCAACCAGAATTTTTGGAATCAGAATTTATACTTTTCAGATATGGTAGTAAACTCAGATGGGGTCACTTCAGCTTTTAGATCACAAATATTAGTTCAGCAAGCAGTAGGGGAAAGCAATGCCTAATACAACTGCTGTACTCACCTGTTCCAGTGTCTTCCCAGCCCAGCCAATGGCTTTCATCTTCCTATTAATTTCCCATTTCTTTTGAAGAACAAGGATACCATTGAGTGGCCATGAATACGGTGAGCTGTACCGGGGCTGAGTGATCTGTATAAACACAGAAACCACAAGAACCTCAAATGCAGAAAAAAATAGACAGCGCTGCCGAACAGGCTGCATTTATCCACAATGGATATTTCCCCGACGAAAATCACAGCCTGCAGCAGTAAATGTTTTTCTTTAAACATCGCTTCTTCTAAATATATAGAAAATGGCTAACAGCTATATTAAAATTTGCCAGATGTATTGCAAAATGCATATGCCAGCAGAAAAAAAACACTGTATCTACTAATGGTATAAAACCTCAATGTTTCATTTATGAGAAGGGACCAACAATTGTGAGCAAAAGTGTTTTCTCATTAAAATTTAACCAAGATAAATGCTTTGGAGTCACTCACCTCCTCTAGTGTAGCTTCATCACACCACTGAATATATAACTGCAAGAAAATAAACAGTACAAAAAAAGATCATGTACAGGGAAAGGAGAGATGAGCGCAGGCAAATATAAAAGGCGGTTTCAGATACAGCCCATTGAACACAACTAGTCTACAAATGAACAGGAATTGTGCACCTTGCATCCACAGACATTAGATAGAACAAAGGTTCAAACTCTGGCCCGGGTGCAATTATTTTTGGCCCGCTGCAGTTCTACTACATTTGCCTTCCCGGCAGGCCCCCTGCCAGTCCACATTTCGCCACCTCCATCTTTCAACTCTGGAAATAGAGAACTACGTGTGCTGGCTGTTCAGCAGTGCATTCCAGTGATGTCACAATGAGCGCCCATTGCCCAGAGTATGCTGGGATCTGTAGTTCTCTACTCTCAAAGAGGTTTAGGGAGTGCAGCTGGTAGGGGGGCTGCAGGAATGGCAGGGCTGGGAAGAAGGGTGCCAGGATTGTTCTGGTGGAAGGCAAAGTACATGCACTGTACACATAGGGAGGTGGGCACACTAGAACTACACACACTGTATGCACTGCACAGTTTATTTGTAGTCCATGTGTGCTCCCATTTTCATTTGTACACAAACAAAAATTGCCTGCAGTAAAATTATAATTTAAAATAAATATCAGTCGGCCCACAACTTTGTCCACATTTTTTAATTTGCCTTGTGTATTTGAGTTTGACACCAGATAGAAGTTGGATGTCCAGAATGTCCATAGCCAAGTAAAACTAATGAATTCTCTTTTTTCCAGAATGTAATTGGTTACACAGCACTTTACCGCACAAAATACCTCATCCCACAGCCATTAATGTTTTAACATCTGGCAACAAGTAAAGAATGACCAAATTGAGTCAATATTTTGCATCGGTGCCATTATTTTCAGCACTGCCTTATCTCTTTTGGGTATGGAGTTCATTAGAGCTTCACAGGATGCCACTGGTTTCCTCATCCAATCCACTTCACCACCAAAAGTAGTGATGAACATGCATGAACAGTCTTCAAGATCTACAGACGAGCACCAGACTGCACTGCGATAATGTCATCACGCTGCACTCCGTCACTCAGAGTAACGGCAGGCACCCTTTGTGTTCCGATCGTAAGTTTGAATGGCATCGGCTAGATTTACGGACATGTCTGTTCTTGCTGTCAGATTTTGCCACAATGACCGGAAACGCGCACACACATGGTCGCTGGCAAAATCGACCGCGGCTTGCTACGTGTATGAGGCCCTTTACTGGTCAGAGTTTATACAAGACAAACTTTCATAATATGTCTGTGGGCATGGGCAAAGACATAAAGATAGCCAATTCTTTTTAACTAGCTGACTGTTTTAGATGTCGTATTAAGGGGATATGTCTTCAGAGATGGTCTGAATTTTTGACATTAGACCATCTCTGAAGACATATCCCCTTGAAATGACCCTGCAACAAGATAGAGACAACTGACAAATTTTATGGAGAGAATTAGGATCAATCGGTATCAGAAACCACTGCGACAATAATTCCGATTATTTACCCAGGTCAGCTATTAAATGCATTACAAATGTTATATTTCAGATTGACATTTCAGGTTGTTCATGGCAAGTGGAAAGGTTCTTATCATGACATACTGGGTGACATGGTCTACTTACAGTGCCGAGTACCTGAGATTATTTTGTTGTTCCGATGCCAATATTCTGCACATATAATATTTAACTGATCTGCTGAATCTGATCTTTTCAATAGCAAATAAACCCACTATAGTGTAAGTAGTAAGTACAGAGGTTTTACAATGATACCATCAAATGAAACCATATAGTTACCTCTGCTGTCAGAAGCATGTTATTAACCAGTTCCATGTATGCTTTCATCTCTGCTTTCTGGACTTCATCCAAGCCGTCACTGAGCGAATGGCCCTGTGAAAGGAAAAGTCAACGAATGATCAGAGGATGGTCTGTATAGCTCAGACAAAGATAGCACCCAGTTACCTAAAGGGCAATTGCTCACAAAACTGATTAATTGGCTTGAGATGATTAAATGTGAGGGAAGGTTGATGATCTGCACCACACTTTAGGCTCTTATAGTTCTCAGTTATAATATATCACACAAAATCATATATGGTGTACCCCATAAACAAACCAATGAGGAATTTAAAAAGTAAAATGAGGCTTAAAAACAGAAGAGCTTGCAGGGTAGTCCAATATGCACAACATTTTAATAAGTACAAAATGCTGATGTTGTGTGCTGTCAGGTCAGACTGGCAGATGTTCCCAGTTTTTCATCTAGAGGACATCCCTCCCAACTTGCATTGTTGTTCTTCCTGACTGTCTTCATGCAGCAATTGTGAAGGGACCTACAAACCCTGTTATTAATATAAATATAATTTCATCAGAAAAAAATATAACAATTATGCATGGAAATTATAGGAAGGATTCACTTCGTTTGAATATATATATAAAATTCGGGGAGAAATGGTAACTTTTCTCTACCAACCACCAACAATAGGGTGAGTTTTCTTACTGGTCCCCAATGAATTGCCTTTTACAGAGGTTCCTCGAAACCTATAAAGCCTCCTCTGGAGCAACAAGGCAAGAATGGATGCAAGGAAGACCGTTCAGTCCCACAGCAGGTTTTCTTCATTTCAATTTTTTTAAACTTTAGTACAGGTTCTCAAAAACCTGTGCTAATCAAAAGTCATAATTTATTCATTGGCCTTGAGGATTAGGAGTTTTAGCTTTATTCCATGCATGTTTAAAGACCTTTGGCATTAGAAGTGAAGTTCTGTGGGTCCCTTATACCACATCTTCTGAAATTTTCCTCAAATAATGAGATTGATAATATTAGACTGTAAGCCCGTCCAGGCAGGGTCCTCAACTCCTTCCTATTTCATACCTGTACCTGTGTGTTATCATGTGCTTGTATCTCCACTCTTATGTATTTTACAGTGCTGCGTAATATATGTTGGCGCTATATAAATAAATGATAATAATAATAATTAGGGGAGATAATTCTTGGTTTGTTAACTGAAATTTTAGTGATTAGTTAAATTTTTAAAGTTGGCGCCCACTTCCTTACCCAGAAGCATTGGTGAAGCATTAATTCACTGATGACTAATTCAGGTAAGTGCTGGGTATCAACCCGCAATGAACACAGTTGTCTATACTGCAAATCAGGTAAGGGATCACTGTGGGGCACCTCTCAGTGTTGGATGAACCCAGTTCATCCGGTGCACCCCTTCCACATCCATAGTGAACAAACTGGGTTCGTCTCAAATGCTAGGGAGATTAATAAAGCAAAGGCATTCATAAACGTGTTCTCTTAGACACCTTACCTTGGCTTTCACAAATTGCACAATTGGCCCCAATTCTGATATTACTTGATTCCCAACATGGATAAAAGGAACTTTTCCTAAATTAAACAGAAAAAAAAAAATACACACACATTAAAAAATGAAGAAATATAAAAGACGATATGCAATTCATATAAAGGCACAACTTTGGATACAGGCGAGGTTTAGAAATGCCATAAGCAAACTGTTGTCTTAGACAACGCATATGGGAACAAGTGTGCCCATTGGAAGAAATTAGCCTCTATTACAGATTTTTAGATTTTCCTTCAGTTTGATTCCCCATGACTTTGGTGATCAGGGAAATTCAAGTGATCGAATCCACCCAACAGGGACAAAAAATGCCAACCAAATCTGACACAGGTTCACTTCTAACCCCTCACTTCACAATTCAGACGTATAGAAATAGTTATAAAGATAATTGTAGTTATAATTTAAATACACTTTGTGTAAAGAAGAAATAGCTTTGGTTTATAGTCATATAGAAATACTCTGTAGAAATCCTTGTCCATAGTCAGTAGAAATCCTTGTGACCTCTAATGCTAACTGATAGGGTTGTCCCATTTATTTCAGGGGATAAGCCATTTATGATTCCTGTAGCACAACCCAAAGCCTAATTTCCCGTCTCTTAAAGGTGAATGTGTAGAAAGTAGAGAATGTTTTGCACGTTCTGGGTTTCCAAAATAAAATCCTAAAAAATGTTAAATCTCTCATCGAGTCCAAAGTACCCCTTATGTACCCTTTGTGCACCCTTTGTGTGCTGGCCATCACTGCCGTCCCCATTTTAAGTAATGGGATCGGCCGGGATTATACCAGCATGACGGATCACTGTGGCAGACTCCTGGTCGATCTTGCCGTGCAGGGACACCTAATATTTGGTCGACCGATTGGCGGTAACGTGCATGGCTGTCGGAATCTGCGCGTCTATGGCCAGCTTAACACATTTCAGGAGCTCTATAGAACCCCAATGGTTAGGCATTGTATTTATCCTAAATAGTAAACTGACTATGCAATTCTTTTATCTGTTAATGTTTACATCTCTAAAGGCCGCCATACACCTTACAATCATTCCATACAATTTCTGTACAATCAAATTTAGTTCTGCTAAATCCATGTAATATGAGGACCTGTCTAATCCTTCCAATCACTATGTATTCTATCAGGGAGGAC
>CM070039.1:12148727-12170392 GCA_036250615.1 Ptychadena robeensis
GGGGGGGGGGGCTTTGCCGTATTCTTGAGTGTGGCTAATGGTAGAATGGTACCGATTATAATCGGTAATCCTGAGCCTCACTCAGGACTGCTTACCTGCTTTAGCTATGCCCACACTGTCCTGCAAGCTTGATCCCTCTCCCTGATGACCCAGGAGAGGTGGGGGTGCCTTGGTCATTTGTCTTTCTTTGGAATTACCAATGTACCGCCAATGTTGTCAGCTCGGAATAGCAGCGTGATGACGTCATCACGCTGCTTTACAGAGCTGATCTAAGCAGCTCTGTTGGCACCCACTCGGTGGATGTATGGCAGGCTTTACAAGCCATGTTTGCTCCATAGTATAATTTACTACTAGTGTGAAATGGCCCTCAAACTTTATTTGAAATAACTCATCCAGTTTTTCACACCAAATGCAGAGACATGTATCATATATACACACACCAATTATACAGAAGCATTAATTATTAGATTGTAAGCCCGTCCGGGCAGGGTCCTCTACTCCTCCTGTGTCATTACCTGGACCTGTGTGTTATACTGTGTTGTATCTCCACTCTAATGTATTGTACAGCGCTGCGTAATATGCTGGCGCTATATAAATAAATGTTAATAATAATAATAATCATTCACATAGAGACACACATATTACCCGCATGCAGAGACACACACATTACATGCACTCTATTTACTGTCTGCAGCTAGTTCATCCATGGTTGGCTTCCTGCTTGTCCCTTCATCTGTGCCCCCCCCCCCCCCTAGAATACCTCCACGCCCGTATCCTAGTTTGGGAACCACTGGTGTAGAGGGAGCCAGAGCGGGTGTCAAATAAAAACCTATACATTGTAATGTCTTTGTATTTCCATACAGCTTTAGGAGAATAAATAATGGGACTGCCAGGGGGTTAATGGGAGAAGGCACTCCTGTAGCTGTGTACACATGTAATGTATACATTCTTGTGCAGATGGTTTTCTAGAATGTCATAAGTATCTACACACAACATAGAGGATAAAACAATGGAGACCCATAACCTAGGACCAGAGAAAGCCATATGTAGTGAAGTTTTAGCATCCTCCATTCAGCTGGATCCAAAATACAAATGTGATTCTCTTCTGGTATACCAACTTCCTCGCTAAAAAAAATCCTGGACATTAAACTTTCTGTACAGCGATAAGGCTCGGGTCTAAAGCTTAAAAGTGTAATTCAGGCCGAAATAGGCCACCAAATCGATCCAAGCCATCATGGACAGGTCCATAATTCTTAAATCGGTTAAATCGCTGCCTTGGTGTCACCTTCGACTCTGCGCTCTCCTTTACTCCCCACATACAGAACATTGCTAGATCCTGCCACTTCCATCTCCGCAACATCTCCAAGATCTGCCCCTTCCTCTCCCCAGAGACCACCAAAGTCCTGGTACACGCTCTCATCATCTCTCGCCTTGACTACTGCAACATCATCCTCTCTGGTCTTCCTAAAACTAGACTGTCAGCTCTTCAGTCCATCATGAATGCTGCTGCTAGACTCATTTACTCCTCTAACCACTCATCTGCTGCTCCTCTCAAATCTCTACGCTGGCTTCCAATTATCAAGAGAATTAAATTCAAAGTTCTGTGCCTTGCTTTTATGTCACTCCACACCTCCTGTCCTCCTTACATCTCCAACCTGGTACACAAATACACCCCTAACTCCCCCTAGTACACCCCTAACTCCCCCCCTCCGCTCCTCCAGTGACCTACTAATGAAATCCCCCACTCAAAATATCATCACATTCTCAGATTCAGGACTTCTCTAAGGCCGCTTCTACTCTCTGGAACTCTCTCCCTCACTCCATTAGACTTGCTCCTACCTTCAGCTCTTTTAAAAAAGCCCTGAAAACCGATCTCTTCAGTCTTGCCTACCCATCTTCTCACCCCTAACATCACAACCATGCCAGTCCCACCCCCCACCTATTGTATACTCTATTCCCCAACCTATTAGACTGTAAGCCCATCTGGGCAGGGTCCTCTACTCCTCCTGTGTCATAACCTGTACCTGTGTGTTATCTTGTGTTGTATCTCCACTCTAATGTATTGTACAGCGCTGCGTAATATGTTTGTGCTATAAAAATAAATGATAATAATAATAATCTACTTTGGATGGAGACCAGCGTCTTCGTCCAAAAAAATACTGGCACACAAAGGGTGCCCAGCCGAAAATCGTCAGGAGCGGCCGCGTCTGGATGTCCTTTTTAAACAGAATGGATAAAAATTATTAGATTATTTATTCATTTATTTAACCTCCCTGGCGGTTCACTGAGGTGCAGATTTCTGTACCAAAGTGATACAGTGTTCTGCCTTTCCACCCCCATCGGCGTCACCGATGACGCCGATGGGGGCGGAAAGGCTCTGTGTGCCTGCAGCTTTGTAGAAATGCTGCAGGCACATAGAGAGCCGGCGGTTGCGCCTGATTCCGGCACGGGCGCAGTTTGATTCACGATCAGACTGCGCCAGTACTTGCTCCAGGTGGGCGCGTTCATTTTGCGATTAATCACCAAGCGATCACCCCGAATGCGCATGGTGATCATTCGCAAAATCGGCCACAGAATAAAGCGCTATGGCCGGCTTTAGAGGTCTAGAAAAAAAAAAATTTGGGGGGGAAAAACTTTTATTTTATTTTTTTTTTTATTTAGAAGTTTACACTTGTTTTCTTTTCTTTTGATTTGGATTGGATAAAACATTTATCCAATCCAATCAAAATAAAAACAAATGTAAAAAAATGAAAAAAAAATCTAAGAAAAAAAAAATATAGCCGGAGACCTCGGCTATTTTCGGATTGGCTCGTGTGCAGCCGAAGATGATCCCACTAGCAGAAACGCTCAACGGGAGCGTTTCTGCTAGCGGGATCCACTTTGAGCTGAAAGACATTTCTATAATCCAGCTCAAAAGAAAAAAAAAAAAGGATTTAAAAAAAGAAAAAAAAAATTTATTTTTTTCTTTAAGACCGGGTCCCGCCTCCGTGACGCCACACGTTACTCCGGGAGCCGGAAGAAGACGGAGATGGAGGCAGAAGATGGCGGCGGCGGAGCAGGTGAGCTCCCACGATGTGCCCAAACCCAGTTCAGGCGTATCGATAGTTGCAGCGCCGCTTTGCCCGAACTGGATCCGGGCATATCGCTAGGGAGGTTAATTGTTCTTTAAATCAGATTTTTAAAATGCAAATTAAATTTTTTTAAATCGCATTTTGAGGAAAATATATTACCATCCAAAGGTTATTCCATCGTGAAATACAGATTAGTTTTTTTTTAATGATGTAGAATAAGGCTGTATATGTTTCATTTTTGGGGGTAAATAAATTCCATTAATGCATTCACAATGCCATGCTCTTCCAGTTTTGTGTAAGACTATTGGGCAGTTTCTCTCCCTTCAAGATATTATCACAGATGCTTGGTTTACTTTTGCAGTTCTCAAAACTGAATTTGTCTCCACAGAGATCACATGCCTCTTCTTCACAGCAAAAATGTTATAACATGAGCAGAGTTGAGAAAAAGACCTTAATCCTATTGTTGTACAAACCTATGAATACAGAATCAACCCCTTCAGTGCTAAGGTTCAAGACGTTCAGTGAATTGAATAGAAACAATATTTTTCTGATTGTGGAGTGGAATAGATCTGCACAAGAAGAAAGTGAAACTAAGTGTGAGGAGGGAGGGGCATTCTATTTAAATTCTTATTATTGAGATAATGATTATTTTTCTCCTCTCTAAGTATAACAGAAAAGTTGTCCAAATACGAATGGGGATAAAAAAACTTATATGAAAAGTTGTTATTCTAAAAATCTTCATCTACTTGTATATCAAAGTTATAACGGCAATAATTAGTCTTTACGTAGAAAACTATGATTTAAATCTAGCCTTAAGGCCCCCACACACGTACCGAGTGGGGGCTGACAGAGCAGCACAGATCAGTGATGGAGTGCAGCGTGATGATGTCATCACTCTGCTCTCCATTGTTGACAGCATCAGCGAGCACCCTTTGTGTGCCGGCCGTTAGCTTCAATAGAGACGCCGGTCTTCATTGAAACTAATGGCATCGGCCAGAGATTATCGGACATGTTCGTTCTCTGACCGACTGTCGCCCCATGTGTGTGATTTTGCCACGAGTGTGCACGCACATTGGTAGGCGGCAAAATCAGCCACCGCTCGATGCGTGTGTGGCAGCCTTTGCTGACTAGTGACTTAAATCCTGATTTAAATTGTGTTTCAAATCCGTTCGATTCAAATCGAATCCACCCTGTTTTTAAAACACAAAAGGGAGTGGGGTATATTATATTGGCCTAAAAACATACACTGTAGAAGGGAGATCAAGAGCTGGGATGCTGCGCTGGCAATACTGTCCCTCTACCAGAGCTGGCTGAATACATTTATAAATACTTCATCACCGAGTAATAAAATTCGCACGTTTGTATTTTTACACGGTGCTTCGTGGTTTGCCTGGAGTTCAGCTTTAAATTGTCATACCTCATGCCGATAGCCTGTCATTAACCCCCAAAGTTTCCTTACAGCATAATTGCCGGCTTTGTCAAGCGATATCCTTATAAAACACGGTCCGCCGGTATTATTTATGAAACGGTATGACTGCCCATCCAGGAGCTCGCCTGCCCCTCCAGGTTTGAAGAATTGTGGCCCTGCACAGACATGAAACCCCTAATCTATCATATCCCAGGAGATCGTATATCATTTCTTAATCCTTAATAATCTCGTACATCGGGGGTTTTATCTCCGGTGACATCTGCTCTTCAAATTGCTGCGGCGCTCAAACAGAAAGCTGCGGCCCCGTCATTATTCCCGGAAACATGACAAGGTACACCTGTTTTCTAGATCTTCGTTATCTTCTGGTAAAAACAAGATCACTCTCTGCACCTCCGCCTTCCATTCTCAGAGAATAGGCGCTAACAAAGCACTCTGGGTAAAACATAATAAGGTCATATGTAAATTAGCGGTTTATGGTTTAAATCATTATTCTTAGAGGGTTGGGCATCACATAATATTAAAGTATTTATTCATTAAGTTTTTTTTCACATTACTGTGGGTATTTACTGATTGGGGTTTGAGGGTTTTCTTGGTATTGTGATCAATTTAGCATCTGATGGTACTATGGAGCATGTGTACAGGTCTTTGGGAAGGAATCTATCGTTTTGAATAGAAAGAAATGGGGAGGAGGACTCTAATACACATGCCATAGGATTAGTGCCACACCCCTGATTGCATATGGATTAAATACTGAACACCCAGTATGGGGGTCCAAACTACCCCTCCACAAGCCGGAGTGCAGTAAGGGAAATGGGGCTTTTCAAGCACTGGATCATAAATGTAAAACCATAATTTATTAAATCATTATAAAGCAGATCCAAACTATTTCATACATATGTGAGGTCAGGGCCGCGACATACATTGGGGTGACCTTAAAAAAAATTTTACATAGAAAAGACTGAACAAGGTGAATCATCAACTGATAAATATAGCAATGCTACAAACGTGACAGATTCCCTCCGACATGTTTCGCCCTATACTGGGCTTCCTCAGGGAGGAACGAATCACTGTCATTGAAGCGATGTGATTATCACCGATTGTCCGATGGCGGGGAGGCAGGACAGAGGACCACTGAGATGTAGGGCGCCCGGCCAAGACGTGTTACCATGAGAGGGACTGCCCAAGAAGGGGGGAGCCCAAGGGCCTCCCCTGGGACGTCGGGGATCCGACTCGGATTCTCGAGGACACAACAAAACGGCCATCTATGATGGATGGAATCGGTGGAAACTGGTGGTTGCCCAAAAATGCTAAATAAGCCTGGAGATTGGTCCATGTGGACAACCAAACCGGCACTGCCAACCCACACTCTCCTATTGTTTTGAATAGATCATACTGCGTCTTGGTACGATCAATTGGTTGACAACAAGCTGAACGAAACGAAGAGAAATTGAGGAAAAATTGATGCATTTACGGACAAAATGTTCTTCTGCTATCTTAGGCCTAGATCACATGTGCCCATCCAGAGGCGGTTTTACATATGGGCATTATGGGCTGTTGCCCAGTGCATATCTCTCTCTCTGTATGGTTGGCAGAGCTCTCCCTCAGAGCCCCCCAACCAGGAGTGACCTCTCCCAGGGAAGGCGGGGGTGTTGTAAAGGAAAGCCCTAGCAATACCTAGAAAAAAAGTCAGTTTCCGGCAAAATTTACCAACATGTTCGATCACTTTTTAGTCGATCAGACCAGGTGTGTGGGAAACTATTTAAGATCAACTTAAAAATTGATTGCTTTTAGTCGATCAAATGGAAATATTGAACCGTGTTTGGCCACCTTTAAGAAAGGAAAGGGTGACTTGACCTACTCTATCCAGCCAATATACGTAGTTCTGGCCTTATTGTGCCTTATTTACACATACAGTAACATTTCATGTGTTGATTACAAGAACCAGGTAGACCACCACTGTAACGTCCCTTTATCCCAGGTTTTTATTGGAAACCTTTACTTTTACAGTGTCTCTCTGTACCATCTTGGATTCGTAGAGTCATCTCCCAGACAGAGAAGGTAGGATTAGCCTATGAAACTGGTGGAAAATGTGTAGTTTCCTGTGGCTTCACACGATACTTGAAGGTTTTCGAGTGTTCTTCACCAAATGTTCCCCTGAAGCACATGCAGGAAACCTGCTGTTAGGCCTGGTTCACATAGAGTTCATGCTAACAGCAGGCTCTGTCATGGTCCTTTTCAACAGATTCCCCCTTCCCTTGCTTCACAGTCAGCCTAAGGGTAATGGATGAGGTGCATGGCACCAACAAAGACCTCATCTGCATCCATACTCTAAAGTGTATTACAAAAGAAATGAAGGGCTTTTTGAACTCAAAGGTTTCATTCACACTGTACAGCTATGATACTGGTCGAGAGATCTTTTCATATTCTGGTATCCATATTGAACATCTGAAACTGGCCTTACATTCTTCTACTCCAGGAAAAAAATACCAGGACATCAAACACACAACATATCGCTTAATAAATACTCAGATCAGAATAATGTTCAGCGAAACTGAAAAGCCATGAAAGAGATATCAACAAGTGAGGAATCAGTCTATGTTTCCAAGTCAACACACAACCAGGGATGGAATGGAGCGTTTCAACAGGTTTCAAAGTAGTTTCAAAGCCAAGAACTAAATTATCGCCATTATTTTATTGACCTTTCAAAAATTTTTTAGATCTGCCAATATAATTTAAATATACCCGGGGATCCTACAACTGTATATTCCATTTTATGAGATGTCAAGGCTCTGTTCTGCCTCTTATTGCTTCTGTGTGGTCCCTCTATTACATGCTATCCTGGTGAAGTTGGCAGTAATCCCACCAATGGTCCCTTGTAATACATGGCAGAAAACTGGTACACAGCCATGTTGTGCTCCAATGTTGGAGTTCATGCAGACAGAAATGATCTGAAAGAGGCTGTGGTATATCTGTATGATCAGGGGGGATTGATCGGTATTGTGCAGGTGCCACAGTCTGGTTAAGCAGAGATAGGAAGCAAGGTCACCATGAACAGTTCAATAATTCTGTACGATTGACTTAAATGATCACGACACAGCACAGGAAAAACGATCCACACAACAAAGATTGAAACAATCCAAATCACACTCTTTATTAAACTTTGTTAAAATCTTATAGCATGTTCCTTGTCACCCCCATTAGAAGGGTTGTCCCTTTGATACGTTTTTAATTCATGTATGAGCGTAACCAGAGATTAGCTACCTCTATGACTGCACTCATACGTAAATAAAACGCATCAGAGGGGCACACTAATGGGGGTGACAAGAAACATGCTGTAAGATTTTAACAAAGTTTAATAAAGAGTGTGATTTGGATTGCTTCAATCTTCGGAGTGCGGATCTTTTTTGCATCTGGCGTTGTGGTGGTGTTTTTGTAGGAGTGAGACAAGCTCTGTATAGTTACCAGCACCCAATATCACCAATCATGTAAGTCCATGAAGCCTAGAGGGACTACATACTAAAGCTTCCACCTACACTGCGTGTGGGTTGTGTGTGTTTTGGTTCCGACCTAAAGATAAATTTTTAAGCCTGAAATGGTTTCCCAGACACCTGATATAATCAATCAAAAGTGCTCAAAATCGAACATAAAATCAGTCAAAAAGTGATCGGACAAATGTAAGGAGGTCGTACAACTATCTGGAATTTTTCTAGGTATTTTGATCTATTTGTATGCAATCATACTAGAAAGGCATAGTACAATTGTGGAATCGATCGTGCTTAAATCGTTGTGGTAGCACTGTGTGGTGGCACAATTGATCGATGTTAAGGTCCCCACACACACACCGAGTGGGGGCTGACAGAGCTGCTATGATCAGCTCTGGGAAGCAGCGTGATGACACCATCACGCTGCTCTCCAGAGATGACAGAATTGACGGGCACCCTTTGTGTGCCGGCCGTTACCTTTAATGAAGACGCCGGTCTTCATGGAAAAGAACGGCATCGGCCAGAGAATATTGGACATGTCCGTTCTCTGGCCGGCCGACGGCCGTGAGCGCGCACGGCCATCGGTCGGCGGCAAAATCAGCTGCCGCTCGGTGGGTGTATGGCAGGCTTTAGCCTGGCAATCGAAATTTTTATTGCACAACCCCATAAAATCTAAAGCTGGCCATACACCTTTAGATCTCTCTGAAGATATCCTTTAGATCTACCAACAACTATGTAGTATAGAACACAGGTAGATAGATATAGATTGAACACAGGTAGACTTGATGGTTTAGAAAGTCCCTCATATTACATGGTTTTGGTAAAACAAAAGGAGATCGGACAGAGAAATCTGAAGGTGTATGGGGACCCTTTGATCGATCATGCATAAGTCGATCTGTGTATGGCTAGCTAAAGTTGAATGACAGTTAATGCAGGTTTCGGCAGTAGTGCCTTGCCGAGCAGGGACCCCTTCCTCTGCTAGTAAAACAGGCCACACAGTGTGTCTATTAATACATACCGGGAAGAAACCAGTTGGTGCAGTACGATCAAGAATGGATCGTAATTCATCAGTTTTAGGATATTTATTGTACAAATATTTATTACATTTTTTAGTGCAAACGGAATAAACAGCATTTTATTAGCTCTGTTCACATCATCACCATTCAATCTATGGGTCATATACATAGTCATGAGCTTAGAGCTTATGTGGGTGAAGGGCCAGAACCCTACTGTAAAGAAACCAGAGAAATCCCATGCAAACTCTCTGCAGAAAACACCTATAGCTGAAACTGAACTCAGGACCACCAGTAAAATAGGACACTGAGCTGCCCATCTAAGGGTCCCCATACACATTCAGATTTCTCTGTCAGATTTCCTTTAGATCTCCTTTTGTTTTACCAAACCATGTAATATAAGGGACTTTCTAAACCATCAAGTCTACCTGTGTTCAATCGCGGAGGACCCAACACTACATAGTTGTTGGTAGATCTGAAGAATATCTGACAGAGAGATCTAAAGCTAGCCATACACAGTTCAATTGAGTGTTCAATTGATGTAATTGGATCCATTATTTTGGTTGTCGATTGAAAATGTAAATCATGTCCACATTGAATGATAGTTTCAATTCGATTTAAATTTTCAATTTGCTCGAAATTTGGAATCCAGTTGGAAAATTTTAATTGATTGCTACCACATTGAGTATAAATTAACCCTCTGAGCGTTTCCCGCGTGGCACGGTTTTTTCATAACCGTGCCACGGGCAATCGCGGCGGAGCACAATATGCTCCGCCGTGATTGCCTGCTCAGCTGGAGGTCATTAACATAAGCCCGGCATCACTGAAGACGCCGGACTTATGCTGAAGAAAAGCGGCGCCCCTCCAGTTTGACGGAGGTCTATGGCGCCGCCTACCCCCGCCCCCTTCGCGTCACTGGTGACGCGATCGGGGGCGGACCCGGAAGCATTGGCATACATGCCGGTGCTCCCGACCGCCGTAGGAAGACGGTGAGACCTCGAGCGCGGCTCTAGTTAACTGGGGCTGAGTTTCATGATGTATGAAACTCAGCCCGAGTTAACTCGGGCCAGACGCTCAGAAGGTTAAATACGATTCCTTGTCGCGACCAATTGTGATTAGATCCAATCAATTAGCATACTGTTCTCTCTACTGGTCGGCAGAATAGGATGTTTGTATGTATGCTTTTTTTGACTGTAGTCAGACCACTATGATTACTATGCATAGGTTAGGTTATCTTGAGGCTGCTGTTGCAGTAATGGAAATGGTTTAGATTGAACACTCAATGTGGTGTTTCATTCAATTCAATTACAATCGATATACAATTCAATGGTCGAATACTTTGATCGAATTGATGATCGATTTGTTGCAAATTGAACCATGTATGGCTACCTTAAAGGTGTATGGCCAGCTTAAAGATCTATGAAACAAGTACAGAAGCATCAACTCCAAAACCCTCTAGGATGGCTGACATCCCAATGACTGGAAATGTGAGATGGAAAACTGAAACAAACTGACAACTGATGTAAACAAATAGGCAGGAATGGAAGTGACCATTTATATGTTTTTCCTAATCTGTTTGTGTTGCTTGGTATTGGCACAAAGGCCGATGTCTCCCAGCAGCGCTAACTGCTTTCCAATACTGGATCTAAAGCACTTCGCCTCAGCTGCCTTAATAACTCTTCCACTGATTTCTTGCTCAAGCTTTCCATTAGCTTCTCTATCAATTGATGCTTAGAGAAAAGTCAGCTCAGCACCTTCCCCTGGAGATCAATAGGCTCTTTATTGTGACACCCACAATAGCAGTAGAGTGGTTATTATTTTTAGATATTTTGCAGATAGAAAGCACCATCAAAGCTCTATTTCTAATGTGTTGCCGCTCCAGGAAATAGTGCATGGATCAGCAGGACTAGGATAACGTCTGGACAAGTTGTACAATGTTATACAGAGAAGTATACAGGGAAGTAGCCTGCTAAAGTTTTTTGGACCATTTACAGCCTACACGTGCAGATAGATTGAACTTTGAGTTGATTTAATTAATTCTTCACAATAATTAAATGTCACTTTAGACAAGTTGCTTTAGGAGTAGTAAGATGGATAAAGGGGTCCAAAGCAAATTCTGAAATAGATTTGTGAACACCTGTCACTTTAAAATGGGTTTGAAGTGTCACAAAGGTGAATCTTTAAGAAAAGTTTTTGAAGTAACTGAGTAACTCTATGGAGCTTCCATCATTTTTAAAACATACCTAAAGATTGACTGCAATTTTATACCATTACCCTACGTACCCTACGTACGTACGTACGTACCCTACGTAGTGATATTTGTCCTATTCTAATTGGAGCACCAAATACCAGTCTTTGGTCTGTTTGGGTATTTGCTGTGTCATCTTGGTGCCACAAAGTTTGCAGCTAAAGTTCTTCACTTTCAGCTCCTCCCATCTTATTTTGGCAAAACTGCTCGGCCAAGCTAAAGCTAGGTTCATTCACTAATCAAGAAATCATCTATTTGTCTCTTTTGACCAATGGTCTCCCCTTCAGATAAAATGGGGACGGTCTGGGGTTAATTAGGGTGGAGGCAACCACTCAATAACCATCACATTAGAGTAGCCTAAATGGGCACCATAGTTAGAAAAAAAAAATGAAGCTTTCCCTACTGTATAATGTTTATTCAATGACATTGGTTTTGATGTTGACATGTGAGCAAATTTTTTTTCTCACCTTGCCATAATTCTCACCCCTCCAGACCCTTCCTTGTCATCAGTAGATTGGTCCCTCAAAGCCTCTGTAGACATTTCACTGCCTGGCCGGTCTAGCAGCAAGTTCATCCCATACACGCCAAGGACCCAGCCAATACTCTCAAGCACCTGTCATCACTTGTAGTGAGGTGTTGGGGGGCCCACAACTGAGGTAACAATTAGTTTAGTATGGCACATATCTCTTGAATCTCCTCCGGTCTGCAGTTCTGAGGTATTTCAGATGTCCTAAACCAAAAAGGCTATATTTGCACTGTACACAAGCGGTTCTGGATGTGCATTTGGCTGATGGGGCGAAAAGGAATAATTTGCATGGCTCCGCCCACTGTCCCAAAACGAGGGCTTCCACCTAAAGTTTTGGGATTTGTGCTGGATTGGGCCGTGTAAATACCTTATGTTTTAAGAAGGCTTGATTTGTGCTATGCACTGCTCGAGATCAGGGCTTTTTGATTCCTTGCATCCCTTCTCACCATAACCTTCACGGGTACTTCTCTCAGATGTCCTAAAGGAATTCTTTGTCGGAACTCAGGTTAATATCAGACTTACAAAATGGTGACACTATCTTCAACCAAAAACTTAGTAAGAGGAACACATAGACCGGTGATGGTGAACCTTTTAGATATCGAGTGCCCAAACTGAAACCCAAACCCAATTATTTATCTCAATGTGCTGACATGGCAATTTAACCTGAATTACACAACTTATA
Source organism: Ptychadena robeensis (assembly GCA_036250615.1). Classification (NCBI taxonomy): domain Eukaryota; kingdom Metazoa; phylum Chordata; class Amphibia; order Anura; family Ptychadenidae; genus Ptychadena; species Ptychadena robeensis. The sequence goes on from CM070039.1 coordinate 12,161,179, forward strand.
TACTCACACGAAACATGTAAACACACACTCTACTTTCTTATAAGATAGAATAGGAGAGGGTATGGGGCGCTGTGTGCAATCAGAAGATAGGGGAAGAAAACTGACAGCATTGAGAGCCAAAAGACTTTCCTCTGTGCTGGCTGACAGCTCGCGTGCCCACAGTGAGGGCTCCGAGTGCCACCTCTGGCATGCGTGCCATAGGTTGGCCATCACTGACATAGACCTACAAACTACTTTACCAGAATAAGAGTTCTACTTTATGATGAACACAAGGCGATTAGCCAACTGTTCTCAGGAAACACATACACATCTACTGAGATGTTAGTAATGCTGGGCATACACACACCGAGTAGGTCAGACCGACCTACTCCGATGTGTTCCGAGATGCTAACATGATGACGTCATCACATTAGCATCCCGTTGCATTGTGGGGCCCCTTCAATCGGCCGGGCACCCTTTGTGTGCAGGCCATAAGCTGCGATGGAGATGCCGTCTTCATTGAAGCTAATGCTATTTGGCTTCCATCGGCTCGCGCCGGCCAGAGATTATCGGACATGTCCGTTCTCTGGCCGGCCGAGCTGTGGGGCGACAGGGATCTGTCGCCCCATGTGGGCACATGCCGATTAGCGGCCGATTTTTAACCTGACCGACGGCACGAACGCGCACGCCCGTCGGTCAGATTAAAAATCGTCCGCTTATCGGCATGTGTATGCCAGGCATAAGAGAAGGTGACTTTCCTACCGCTGTACGCCACATGAAAATGTCCGCAGGCTTTTTATCTATGGGAGCTCCTGAGTGAGGCTAATGCACAGCTAGCACACAGTGATCCGCTACCACAAAACACAGATTGTCCGCTTTTGCAGGTAAAAATAATATGCAAGATTTATCATTTTTATAGCCTTTTCAAGCAGCAAGAATTACAAGTTGTAGGGAGAAAAATCAGCATGCACAGTAATGCAGATATATTTATGACTTGGAGGCCTGCGTGGTGTTTCCATGGAGTCAGAGCACCGTTTCAAATACAGCGTCTTAAATGAATACCATGCTTACCAGATGGAGACATATATTCAGCGTTTGCCCTACAAACCACCTGGACTGGCAGATTGCACATTTGTAAGAAGGCCTGAAAGACATTGAAAACAGAAATAAAGCATTTGTTGGCTGATGGCAGAAAAACAGATATCAAAAGACAATATGCAGCGGATCATTAAACATGTTTACTAAGACTTCCAGTTCTCTGTAAATTTCTACCATAAGCACAAAATCTGAAACGATGTACAAAGTCACATTCTGCAGATAAGCAGGCAAGTTTATGAGGACTTGATGAGGCTACAAGGGTGTAATTATACATTGTTATACAAGTTATTAGCTAAAGACTATAGAGGACCTGTAGACCCCATAACTACAAGGACACTATTTATCTGTCTAACCATCAATCACTAAAACCTGCAAAAACTGACTTCTACAGCACTGACTACATGACTGCATATAGCCAGGATTACCTTTAATCAATCATTCCTATAAACAACCGTATAGAGCGGAGATGGATTAGGGCAGAATGGGGCCCTAGGCAAGGTAGGAGCTTTGGCCCCCTATCTCTTCAACTGACATTGACAAGAACTGGAATAAGCACAGAGATGGCCTCCCTGTCTACCCATACAGACCTATAAGACACCAACGGCCTACAAGTCAATTCTGTCCGGTGAAAATACAGCTCAGCTGTGCCATTTCTCTGGTTTACTGCATGAACAATGAACATAATCAAGGATGACCATAGTTTGGATGATCTATCTCCTAGGATAATCTAGGACGACTATAGTTAAGAAACAGACGATTCAACTTATGAGTTTGGCAACTGGTCACAGAATTTCACACTTGCACATAACTTTGATTCAAGGTATCATACAAAAGTTCACCCATACAGTTTGGCCTAGATCTCACCATTAACAAAGATGTGAAATCCTCACCATCCCGGTAAAACTAATTTAAACTTGTGCTATAAAACCCCGTTACACTGTCATTCAATGTAGGACTTAAGTTTTTCTTTAAATATTTTTAAGGTATTTTTCTACAATTTTAAACAAAACACAGAATTCCATTCTAAAGCCCCCCATACAATTTCTGTACAGGCAACTTTTCTTCTTCTTCTTCTTCTTCTTCTTCCAAAACCATGTATAATGAGGTCCTTTCTAAACCTTCCAATCACTATGTATTCTATCAGGGAGGACCCGGCACTACATAGCAGTGATATATACCTTCCAATCACTATGCATTCTATCAGAGAGGACCAGGCACTACATAGCAGTGATATATACCTTCCAATCACTATGTATTCTATCAGGGAGGACCCGACACTACATAGCAGTGATATATACCTTCCAATCACTATGTATTCTATCAGGGAGGAGCCGGCACCACATAGCAGTGATATATACCTTCCAATCACTATGTATTCTATCAGGGAGGACCTGGCACTACATAGCAGTGATATACCTTCCAATCACTATGTATTCTATCAGGGAGGACCCGGCACTACAGAGTTGTTGGTAGATCTAAAGGTGTATGGGGGGCTTTACTTTTCAGTCTTGGAAGGTAAATATATACAATGTCACTGAACGTACTACAGCAAAAGGAAACAAAAGGAAATTATTATTATTTATTATTAATATTTATATATTATCATTAATTTATATAGCGCCAACATATTACGCAGCGCTGTACAATACATTACAGTGGAGATACAACACAATATAGTACACACAGGAACAGGTTATGACACAGGAGGAGTAGAGGACCCTGCCCGGACAGGCTTACAGTCTAAAAGGTTGGGGAATAGAGTATACAATAGGTGGGGTCAAATCACATATGCTCAAGTTTGAGCCGAGGTCCCTTATTTTACCCAAAAAAACCATGAATGACTTGAGTATAAGCCTAGGGTGGGGAATGCAGCAGGGGGTACATAATCACACACAGCAAATGTGCTTTTCTTTTACTATTATTAAAGAAAATAGATTGATGTTAATTATAAGAGTTAATTACAAAGCCCCTGAACATGGTATCTCCATAAAAATTGTTGGAGATGTATGAACATGCAATAATAAAAATCATTAATTATAATTAATAATAATAAACAAACGTTTGAACTTGTGGGCCGCAATGGGTTTATACATTTGACAGAGAATGAACCTATAAGGGCCGCCCAGTCCCAAGTCCTTTCAGCCTGGGTGAAAAATATAAACATTGATTTAAAAAAAAAAAAGTATATTATATTAAAAAAATAATAATAATATATATATATATATATATATATAAAATTAGGTGTTGGATAGTAAATATCAGCAAACTTCAGCCTCTAGCAGGTGACCTTTAACCTGGGAACACACGGCTCTGCTGTGTCATTAGGCTCTGACGACCCTTGGTCCCCATGCAAAGCAATGGACATCAACTGTGATTTATGGTCATGTCCAATATCCCTGTTTTTGAGCGGGATTGATTGGTCCCACTCAAAAACAGGGATGGCCGCATTAGATATGGGACAGATATTGGCCCATATCTATGCGTGTGTTCCCCGCTTTAGAATTATCCTCTAGGCATTATCTCCACTTATTGCAGGGAATGAGCAGAGGGGAGCTAGAGTATCTTGACACCAAGGTGACAAAGGGTCAGATTAAAATACTAAAGATATGGCCCCTAGGCCTTGGTTTGCACACGCCTGGTCTAGCGCATGTAGTTTTTGTATGTAGTTCAAAGAAATGTCAACTCTGAACATAATATTTGCAAAAGCTTCAGGTGCCAGAGCAATGCATTTTAAAACGAAAATGTTCTTACAAGCTTTCTCTACATCTCTAGCACGTCTGGTGATGATACCATATCCAGGGGCTTCTAAAATTAAAATCGGAATACAGGAAGTCTTGTATGGAACTCACCAGTTGAGCTATAAGTAATACATACCGGTAATATATTTTTCTGAAACATACACTTCCACATCAAATCCTCATTCATCTGCTGGCATTGTATGATGAATGGAATATTAATAAATGGCCAATAAATGAAGTCTAGACTTATATGCATCATGTGCTGTTTCAGGGATGGCTCAGGAGACACCGAGTCTGCATTACACTGGTCTTTGTGAAGATGATCTAACAGCTTTCAGACTTGAAGTTATCAAACAATGGATAATAGAGCTGGACAGCATCGAAATGACAAACCTCTGCTTGTGCAGCCAAAAGGAAGCGGGGCAAATAGATACTTGCCATGCATTTCATGTTCCCTAATGCCTTTATTCATTTAACATTTACTCTTCCAAGTGAATGCTAGTCACATACAGTTTGTATATGAACCCAAAGTCATTTCTTACAAAGTGCATCAGTATGTGAGCTTTCAGCGTGAGGATAGATTATAAAGATTGCCATTGCAGAGGTTTCCTTCTGAAAAAACTACCGTGTTTCCCCGAAAATAAGACAGTGTCTTATATAAATTTTTGCTTCCAAAGATGCCCCATGTCTGATTTTCGGGGGATGTCTTATTTTTCTTTGAAGAACAATACAGCACTGGGGTGACAGGGTGGGATGGAACACTTAAAATGACAAAGGGGGGATCAGAGAGGGGAATCAAAATGGCACAGAGGACTCAGAGGGGAGGATTACCATTTACCATTTTAGTAACCTCTTCTGATCACCCCCTCTGATTTCCCCCCCCCCCCCCCCCCCCCCCCGTCCAGAGTTACAGATTGCCTTATATATCAGCATGAGGCAAAAACGTAAGGGTGCCTTATTTTCCGAGGATGCCTTATTTTTGGGGAAACAGGGTAGTTGCCTGGATATTATGAGGGTCCAGGGGATTATAATTATCCCATGCTACTTGAAGATGTATTATTGAGGACATCAAGTAGTATAGCAGAGGACGATCTGTGCCTAGAGCCTGATGGCTGTAAAACTGCAGTGAGAAATCCAAAGCAATGATGCTTCTTAAGCTAGGCATACATGGCAAGATTCTTTTTAAAATTTCAGCATGATCATGCGCCGTGCGCATTCACACCGCTGAATTGTGCTGGACTCTGAAAGAATAGAGCTGTCCAGCCTTTCTCGTCCAAAGAAAGCTTGGTCAAACAGAACCAACATGTTGGTAAACAGAGGGTCCTCGTCCAAAATATCGGGCGGGATTGATTTAGAGGAAAGCTCAAGTGCAGCGTGAGGACGTCTTTGGCTGTGCTCAAGCTTCCTCATTCTCATGGGCAGCCCAGTTACATGGCTCTGCCTTGCTGTTTCTAATTCTCTCTAAAGGTGACGAAGTTAGAACAAAAGGGTCTGCATTGTTAGGTTTTAATGTTTCCATTATACGTCAGGACCCCCTCCACTAAGCGTATTGCTTGGCAGGGATCCGGACAAAGCACATTTACTCCACCGATGCAGGCCTGAACGTAGTCAAGTACGTTGATCCGCTGCATGGATGCTGTGTTTAGTCATCCGCGAGCAGGTTAAGTCTATGTGCTACGACAGGATCCCCGCCAAGCAATACGCTTAGCGGAGGGGGTCGCGACCGATAATGTAAACATAGCCTTAGGGTCTTCTTGCATCTGCATAAAGCTCGGTATACACAGCTCGATTTTTGTATAGATTCTAGCACAATCGATCACTGTGTGTGTTCGCGATGATTGATTGTGCTCCAATTGATTGTGCTCCAATTGATTGTGCTCCAATTGATTGTGCTCCAATTGATACAAAAATCTAGTGGGTATCGGCCATTACGGTCATGTCTGGATGGGGATCAGTGTCCCCGTCCAAAGTACGGGTATGTCTCCTCAGCTCCGTCGGCCCCCCTGCACATTTCTTTTTTTGCGGGGATCCGGCAGAGCAGAGAACACAGAACCACCTGCAGCAGCGGCTCAGCCTCCGAAAGTGTTGAGGAGGGGTGGGTGGCAGCACCACCTCCCTTTCCCTTCGTGCAGGCTGTGAGAGGGAGCAGAGGCTGCCAGCTCAGCCTGACAGAGCTGCCAAGCAGCTAGGGGGACCCGACGGACATGCCCTAAGTGCTGGCACACAAAGGGTGCCATTTTGACCCGATATTTTGGCCGATTGACCACACGTGATGACATCATCGCGCATGATCGTTTGGCTGAAAAACCGTGTCACAATCTAAAGGTGTATGGGGGGCCTAAGACAGTTTTGCATGACAAGTAGATTTATTATTATTATTATCATTTATTTATATAGCGCCAACATATTACGCAGCGCTGTACAATACTACGTAGCGCTGTACAATACTACGCAGCGCTGTACAATACATTAGAGTGGAGATACAACACACAATAACACACAGGTGCAGGTAATGACACAGGAGGAATACTAATATGACTGGTATATTTTGATAGTATAGGTCAGTGGTACCCAAACTGGGGGTGGGCCTCTGGGGGGGGGGGGGGGGGGGTATTTTACCTCTTCTGTTAGGGGTTTAAAATTTAGGGCTTGTGTTTGCATATAAGAAGTTAATTTTGTATGGGATAAAGGTAGGTGTTGAGTGTAAATGTTGAGCGTAATCATTGTTTAAGACAGTGGCTCCCAAACTGGGGGGCCACGAAGGTATTCCAGGGGGGCTTAATTCTTAACCTGTGTTTGAATAGGGAGGGGGAGGCTTGATAATGTTCCTAAATAGAAAAGGGGGGACCTGCAAGGAAAGTTTAGGAACCACTTGTATAGGTATAGGCATGTGCATCAATCTATCTGTTGTAGACAATACTGAAATGATAGCCGTTCTCCCCGTGTGTGGCTACAACGGAGGGCCTGGGGTGCCAAGGACCTGTGATGTGTGACAAAAAGGAAAACTGCCTTCACAACTCGTTAAATGTCTGCTATATGACTGTTTTACCCCACTGACCTTGACCAGAGCCTTATGAATCATTAGGTGTCTGATTGAGGAAGTTATTTGTCTAAGCAGACTATCCCAATAGACGCTTCCTGCTATTTCCCTACTGAGAAGATAAAACCTGTTGACAAGCTAGATGTTACCCAGATAGGGGCACTGGTTATAGAATAAGCAATGGCTAGTTAACAGAACAAAACATTTGTACACACTAACGTTAGCATACAGTACTGGATCATCACAAAATTTGCTAATCAGTAAAAAAAACAGAAAAGCTGAAATACGGGTATATAGGTTTACAGAGGTAATGATCATCACGAAATATTCCCCAACATATCCAAATGTCGACCCCTAAAATTTATACAAAAAACCTACCACAACAAGGCCCCCATACACGTCTAGATTTTCACCAGATTACTTGCAATCGCAAGAGTAAGCCAGCCTGTGCCCCGCCCCCTTGCACAGCGCTGTGCTCCCCCCCCCCCCTTCAAACTCATGGGACCGCAGCTAGCTGATCATAGCCTGTGTGCCCTTTAGCTGCAGCCCGGCTATTAATTTGAATGGAGACCCACAGTCCCCATTCAATGTAATATATTTCGACCAAGGTATTCCAACATGTTGGGAGCCCGCTTGGTCAAGTTCCTTCGAGCAGGATCTGTTGATCCTGCTCGAAGGAACCGTGGATGGCTCAAATCTTGAGAGCACGGCACCCCTTGTTGCTCTACTCTGTTTCTTTATTGAGCTATGTATGCCCGGCATTAGAACAAGAGAGAAATACAACCATAGCTTTGAATCTACAGGTAATGAAAATACCGAATTACCTAAAGCCCCCCATACACCTTAAGATCGATCCATACAATCTCCATTAGATCTACCAACAACTGTGTAGTATAGTGGCATCTCTGATAGAATACATAGTGATTGGAAGGATTAGAAAGATCCTCATATCACATGGTTTTGGTAGAACAAAATTTGATTGTACAGAAATTGTATGGAAAGATTGTAAGGTGTATGGGGGCCTTAACACTCTACAATCTGCAGTAAAACACGGACATTTCTGAATTTAATTAAAAGAAATGTGTATGTATACATATAAAAAATATTTTAATATGTGTTTATATTGTAAAATACCAATTGTTTTTTAACATAAACTCATTTTAGATAAACACTGCTGCTTCGCTATCCTGTATCCAACACTTAATACTTTATGAAAACAGCTGCGGGGGATGCTTGAAATTTGGACCATGTCCCAAACACAGGAACTCTTCTAAATGTGTTTCTTTAAATGACTGTGGATATTTAGGAACCCATGCCAAGCCATACTCACTTAACGCTAATTGTCGCCTTATGTTTTATTTCACTTACCGTACGGATTCCCGAACAGATGGCACAACCACTGCACAGAACTGGTAATGGCATGACATGAGATAAGCAAAGAGGGCAGAACACTAAGAAGTCTGCGCCATGCATTCTCAAGGTCCTCGGAGGAACGAGATATTGTATCGCCGTCTGAACTGCAGAGAGGAAGAATCCAGAAGTGGGAAGCAGCAATGCGGTCACCCAAACGAGTTGCATTTTGGGGATATTATTTTCAGTGCACAAATGTCCATTACCTTCTTATTCCACCTGAAATCTTTATTTCTCCTGATGTATTCATTTATGAATAGACGAATAAGCGCACTTTGATGAGAGAAACGTGTCGGAAGGGAGGTTACCCCAGGGTGGTCGTTGTAGCTATATATTTGTTGATGCATTGAATAAAAATATTTGGTTTCCAAACTGTCCTTGCAGGGCCCCCCTCTTCTATTTAGGAACATTATCGAGCCCCCCTCCCCATTCAAACACTGGTTCAGAATGAGGGCCCGCGCCCCCCCTGAAATACCTTCGCGCCCCCCAGTTTGGGAACCACTACATTAGGTAATGGGAAAGGCGTGGTAACTGGCCAGTTAACAAGACCTATATGTAATTATTTCAGCCGAGTGTAATGGTACCCACACACTGATAAATTTTCCGTTCGATTCCCGAGCGATCAATCACCGTGCACTTTTGCGGCGATTGGTTGGGTATCAAAAGCGAAAACCCTCGTTCAATGGATCCCGCTCAAACAAATGTCGATCTAACAGGCAACATGTTGGTAAATCTCTTTTCAACCAGGGTCCTCACCCAAAAGTATCAACTGGGAATCAATTGCACATTAATTCATCATCACGCTGCTATTGATAGTTACCCAACTGAACAATATCAACCCGTATGGTCTCTGTATGGATAAGGCCTTGTTTCCACCATAGCGATTTCCTGCAATTATACAGGGAGTGCAGAATTATTAGGCAAGTGGTATTTTTGAGGAATAATTTTA